>CAUYRH010037058.1:0-30213 GCA_963574655.1 Perodicticus potto | reverse complement strand
ACAATGTCCTGGTTTCATATACAATTTGAACTATTTTCATCAAACTGATTAACATAGCCTTCCTGGCATTTTCTGTTATTATATGAAGACATTTGTATTCTGCATTTAGTAAGGTTCACCTGTACCCTTCTAAGATGCACCGTAGGTGTGGCCCCACCAATTACCCTCCCTCCACCCCAACCTCCCCCATCCCTTCGCTACCCTTGCCCCTTTCCCCATATCCTTGTGCTATAGTTGGTTTATACCCTTCATTAAAAAGCTATAAATTAGCTTCAAAGTACGGCTGACTACATTGGATACTTTTTCTTCGATTCATGAGATAATTTGCTAAGAAGAATATGTTCCAGCTCCATCCATGTAAACATCAAAGAGGTAAAGTCTCCATCATTCCTTAAGGCTGCGTAATATTCCATGGTATACATGGACCACAATTTATTAATCCATTCATGGATCAATGGGCACTTCGGTGTCTTCCATGAGTTAGCAATTATGAATTGGGCTGCTATAAACATTCTGGTACAGATGTCTTTGTTATAATGTGATTTTTTGGTCTTCTGGGTATACACCTAGTAAAGGAATTATAGGATCAAATGGCAGGTCAATTTTTAGATCTCTAAGTTTTCTCCAAACATCCTTCCAAAAGAAACGTATTATTGTGCATTCCCACCAGCAGTGTAGAAGTGTTCCATTTTCTCCACATCCATGCCAACATTCTGGTTTTGGGATTTTGAATGTGGGCTAATCTTACTGAGGTTAGGTGATATCTTATAGTAGTTTTGATTTGCATTTCTCTGATGATTAAGGATGGTGAGCATTTTTTCATGTGTCTGTAGGTCATGAGCCTGTCTTCTTCAGAGAATTTTCTCTTCAAGTCCTTTGCCCACCCTGAGATGGGATCACTTGTTCTCTTCTTGCTAATACTTTTGAGTTTTCTGTGGATTCTGGTTATTAATCCTTTGTCAGAGGTATAACCTGCAAATATTTTCTCCCATTCGGAGGGCTGTCCGCTTGCTATACTTACTGTGTTCTTGGACGTGCTGAAGCTTTTTAGTTTGATCAGGTCCCAGTAGTGTATTTTTGATACTGCTTCAATTGCCTGGGGAGTCCTCTTCATAAAATATTTGTCCAGGCCGATTCCTTCAAGAGATTTCCCTGTACTTTCTTCTAGTATTTTTATAGTTTCATATCTTAAGTTTAAATCTTTAATCCAGTGAGAGTCTATCTTAGTTAATGGTGAAAGGTGTGGGTCCAGTTTCAGTCTTCTACAGGTCACCGGCAACAGCTGTCTTAATATTACTCTCTCCATAACGTGGTTATTGAACAATGCCAAAATAATTTGGCTTTTTTCTGACATATTGGGTTGTCTGTATTTCTATATCCTTCCACTCCACAAAGCACAGCGCATCCACTACAAAACAAATTAAAATAAATAAGGCATGGTTTGAGCTCTCAAGGAGCCAGCACTCCAGGTGAAAGAAGAAATAGTCACAAATATGCAACCAAAATACAAAATAAAGAAACAATATGCAGAGATAAAAGCAAGGCACTATGAAAGGGTGCAGAGAAGGGGAATAATTAATAACATGTAGAAAAGAGGCAGGCTTGCCAAATGTGGCTTGCTTGAGTCTTCAACTTTTTAATTGGTTGTTTTGAAAAAGTATGGATATCTAGACAATTTGTATCATTTATAATCAAGAAGTTATATAATCTGGCTTTATTTTTTTTAATTAAAAATATATTTACTTAGACATTCAGAATATCAAGAAAACAGCTACACCCCTTTTTTTTTTTGCAATTAGAGACTAGTATTTCATTCATAGAATAATTATTTCATATAAGAGGCACCAGAGACACTGAACACAAAAATACTATCATCCTTATATATAACCCATTTGTGCTATGCACTCACAAGAACTGCTTTAAGTTTCTATGCCTATTTACAGCTCCCATGCTGTACTAGGCAAGGTTACTGGCTATTGAAATATACCACCAGAGCAATGTCCGGGCCGGAGCGATTATTGAATAATAAAATCCATTTCTCAAAAATGGATGAAGAACCTGAAAGAACTAAAAGATGGGAAGGAGGTTATGAACGAACATGGGAGATCCTTAAAGATGAGTCTGGCTCACTTAAAGCTACAAAAGAAGACATTCTGTTCAAGGCAAAGAGAAAAAGAGTTTTTGAGCACCATGGACAAGTTTGACTTGGAATGATGCGCCACCTTTATGTGGTAGTAGATGGATCAAGAACAATGGAAGACCAAGATTTAAAGCCCAATAGACTGACATGTACTTTAAAGTTGTTGGAATACTTTGTAGAGGAATATTTCGATCAAAATCCAATTAGTCAGATTGGAATAATTGTAACTAAGAGTAAAAGAGCTGAAAAACTGACTGAACTCTCAGGAAACCCAAGGAAGCACATAGCACCCCTGAAGAAAGCTGTAGATATGACCTGCCATGGGGAACCATCTCTGTATAATTCCTTAAGCATAGCTATGCAAACTCTAAAGCACATGCCTGGACATACAAGTAGAGAAGTCCTAATCATCTTTAGCAGCCTTACAACTTGTAATCCATCTAATATTTATGACCTAATCAAGACCCTAAAGGCAGCTAAAATTAGAGTGTCTGTTATTGGATTGTCTGCAGAGGTTCGGGTGTGCACTGTACTTGCTCGTGAAACTGGTGGCACATACCATGTTATTTTAGATGAAAGCCATTACAAATAATTGCTAACTCATCATGTTAGTCCTCCACCTGCCAGCTCAAGTTCTGAATGCTCACTTATTCATATGGGATTTCCTCAGCACACCATTGCTTCTTTGTCTGATCAAGATGCAAAACCCTCTTTCAGTATGGCGCATTTGGATAGCAATTCTGAGCCAGGACTTACATTAGGAGGCTATTTCTGTCCACAGTGCCGGGCAAAGTACTGTGAGCTACCTGTTGAATGTAAAATCTGTGGTCTTACTTTGGTGTCAGCTCCCCATTTGGCACGGTCTTACCATCATTTATTTCCTTTGGATGCTTTTCAAGAAATTCCCCTGGAAGAATATAATGGAGAAAGATTTTGTTATGGATGCCAAGGGGACTTGAAAGACCAACATGTTTATGTTTGTAATGTGTGCCAAAATGTTTTCTGTGTGGACTGTGATGCTTTTGTTCATGATTCTCTACACTGTTGTCCTGGCTGTATTCATAAGATTCCAGGTTCTTCAGGTATTTGATTCCAGCATGTAGTAGACTGGGTACGTGTTAAAAAGTTGGAACTGTACATAAAATGATAATTTAGGAGCTCCACTTAAAAGATAAATAACAATTTAAGAAACATTTTTCTGGCTTAGTGCCCGTAGCACAGCGCCAGACACATACACCAAGGCTGGTGGATTCAAAATAGGCCCCAGCCTGCCAAACAACAATGACAACTGCAACAAAAACGAAAAAAATAGCTGGGCGTTGTGGCAGGCACCTGTAGTCCCAGATACTTGGGAGGCTGAGGCAAGAGAATCCCTTAAACCCAAGTGTTTGAGGTTGCTGTGAGCTGTGACGCCATGGCATTCTACCCAGGGCAACATAGTGAGACTCTGTCTTAAAAAAAAAAAAAGAAAGAAACTTTTTGCTAAGAAAATGTTGTATTTTGTTAAGTGGTTTATTTGTATCCTATCACAGAAATGCCTGGAATTTTATAATATTTGATACACTTTTGTTTTTTATGAGTTATGTTTTCAAAGTCATTATGCATTATTATGTGTAAATTACTATAATGATTAAATTGATGTGATAATTTTATTGTTTTATAATTAAAACAAATATAGAATCTTAAAAAAAAATGAAATATACCACCAGGTTGGTTGGGCACGGTGGCTCATACCTGTAATCCCAGCACTCCGGGACGTTGAGGCAGAATATCCCATGAGCTCAGGAGTTTCACAACCAGCCTAAGCAAGAGTAAGACCCATTTCTACTGAAAATAGAAAAATTAGCCAGGCATTGTGGTGGGTGCCTATAGTTCTAGCTACTGGGGAAGCTAAGGCAGGAGGATCTCTTGAGCCCTGGAGTTTGAGGTTGCTGTGAGCTGGGCTGAGACCATGGCACTATAGCCTGGGGCAACAGAGTGAGACTCTGACATAAATAAATAAATAAACACATACACGCACCAGGTCAGGGCTTTCTAAGGACACATTCAGTAGTGTGTTTGCTATACAAAAAGAGAGAGAGACTGTACAGTTTAAAAACAAACCTGACACTGCCTTACAATTCAACATTTTTCTTTAAAAGGAGTGAGTTGTGTAGAAAGGGGTTGAACGCATTATAGACAAGGGGGAAAGACTACATTAGAATCTATTTATTCATCATCTCCCTCCTCCCCCTCATTCTCTTCATCCTTCACCTTTCTCCCCTTCCCTCTTCTTGCCTTTGTCAGCCCTGATGACTTCCTTTTTCGCTGAACCAGGCTTTCCTTTAGCTCGGTGTGCAGCGATATTCTTTTCTTATTTTTCCTTCGGCTTCTTCCTTTCTTTCCATGAGGCTGGCTGTCATCTGCACCAGTGTTATTCTGCACCTCTCCCAGTTTCTTGGCAACATCACCGATGGTATGGCTGGGACGTTCTTTAATTTGGGGGAGAACTCAAAACAGAATAAGAAAAAGGTTGAAGAAGGCTCTTGGGACCTTGAATGTTTTTCTTTCCCCTTTAGGCAGGTGACAGGCTTTCAAGTCTCTTTCTTGATGGGCATGGCCTGCCAGTGCCAGGTCTTCTAATTCTCCCTATGGCCTGCCAGTGCCAGGTCTACCAGTTCTCTATTCTCTTTAGCAGAGACAGAGTCTTCTACATCTCTCAGCGTGTCTCAGAAACTCTGATGGGTTGACTAAAAGTGCCTAAACCACAGGGGCTTCCTCTGCTTTCCCGGCACATTTGCATGCGGAACGGCTACTGGGTACCGTGACATCTGACCTCTCACCTTCTCAGATTGCCTTTGCCCGTGTTTCCCCAGCCCTGGTTTTTCCTCAGTCAGAGACAGAATCACCCAGTGCCCATCCAACTCTCACTGGCCCTGGCGTTGTCTCTGCAGAGATGTGCTGTGTTTTTTAAATTTTTTTAAGTTTGTTTATCATAAGAGACAAGGGGATAAAGCAAACTGAGGGACATTCTTCTACACAATGTCGAGCTGACTTTTTCTCTTTAAAAAAGTCTATACTATGAAAGATGAAGAAAGGTGCTCGTCCAGAACAAAGGAGACTAAAGAGACATGACAGCTGAACAGAGCTCTGAACTGGGCCTCAAATCACACAGATGATGCATTCCATGCCACCTTCGCCCTGGGAGACAGAGATCAGCGCCAACTCACCGCCAGGGTTGTTAGGGACAATGAAATTACCCTGCACTGGGTGGCGCCTGTGGCTCAAAGGAGTAGGGCACCAGCCCCATATGCTGGAAGTGGCGGGTTCCAGCCCAGCCCTGGCCAAAAACTGCAAAAAAAAAAAAAAGAAAGAAAGAAAGAAAGAAAGAAATTACCCTGGACTTCCTCCTTATAGGCTGTGGCAGGATTGTGCAGCAATTAATAGATCCTGTTGTGTCTAGACTACTGCCTCAAGTAAAGTGGGACTGTCAATAATGAAACTTAAGGACAAACCTGACCAGCTCTCTAAGGCAGACACTGGTAGGTCGGGCTATTTTTTCTGCTGGTTGGGTCCGGTACGTGCGGAGGCACGACTGAGGTCGGCATGCAGACTGGCCTCATCACGCTGCTTGGAGTCCTACGTATATTAACTTTAATTAGATGCCACATTAGACATATGGAATGGATTTATTCCCAGCTCCTCTCAGTCAGATTAATCAGAGTCACCAACAGAGTAGCACACTCAGAAGAAAAATTCAGTAAAAACATGTAGAAAGCAGTACATACTGCTGAGAGGCAAACATCATGGGTCCTGTTCTCCATATCTCGAGACAGCTTTTATTCTGGACGAAGTTGTCAAAGATATTTGTATAGCAAACAGCTAGCCAGTCAACAATGCCAGGAAACTATTAATCAAGATACGATAATGCCTATTTGCAATCAGAAGAATAAAACAAAGAACACTCTCATATAAAAGCAGGTGAGACCCACCCCTGAGACCTATCCAGACACAATGCTGGTGTTTCTGGTCCTGGGGGCTGTCGCCCTGGCATCTGCTCATCATGCCGGGGAGCACTTTGAAGGGTAAGCAGTCCTTGAAAGAGCAAGTGCTTCTTCCTTGTGATCTCCCAAATGTAGACACATTACCCAATTTAAATTTTCTGTTCTTCTGCAATCTCACCATTCAGCGAGAAGGTGTTCCGTGTTCATGTCGAAGATGAAAATCACGTGAACTTAATCCACAAGTTGGCCGACACCACCCAGGTTAGTAGCAATTCTATGTTTTAGATTCACTTCACACCCCCTTTAAAACCTTACATTGCACTGTGATTTCATCTAAGGAAGGATGACATGAAATATTAACTGCAGCACTTTGGGCAGCGAGACCCGAAATCAAGGAAAACATCTATTGCCATAGTATCTTCTTTTTCTGCCTAAATTAGATTGCCTTCAGCCCTATAGCATTATAAATCCATAGTAACTTTTAGAGGGCTGACAGTGTGACAACTGGATGAGTTGGGACTGGCATGAAGGTCACAGAACATCTAATGTGCAGTCGCTTTCTTTCTAAGGCAAAAAAGAAAAATGATCAACTTGGATATTACTGAAAAACTGGGCTTTTGTCCAACTTCAAATTCATTTCCACATCTCATGTATCATCTGTTCTCTTTGATTTTCTTTCATTCCAAATCAAACAGTGTGGGTTTCCATGACCTTGATTTGGGTCTCCATAATGATATGACATTAAGGGGAAATAGAAAGTAAAAAGCCATGAGTGATTTCCATATCTTTCTTCTGCTTTCAAAAAAAAAAAAAACTAAACTAAAATCTGTATGCTACCTTTAAAAACTGCACTGTATACAAGGTGAGAACTGACATTTTTAATTATATATGTAGAGTGGCAGGAAGCTGTTGCTGACCACAAACACCAATGCTGTTCCTTCATCAATACATAAACTAAAAGGAATATATATAAAATATTCATCATACATGTGTGTGTGATCATTTTTTAGCTCTTAAAGCGTAGAGGAAGGAAAGGGAAGGTAGTGAGCATAGTAATTATACATTTAAGGGTTTAGAATTGAAAGAGAATATAAAGTTATCTATCATAGCCTTCCACTCAAATCTGGAACTTCCTCTCAGGAAATAGCATCCCTGGCCACTAGCCCTGATAGACCTGAGTTCTTCCAGAGATTCTAGGTATACGCTTCTTTAGCATAGCCCACTTGCCTTACAAATCATTCCCATCATTTTCCTCCTTACACAAAGCTGCAAGCTGCCATCTCTAACTTTGACCCATTGGACTTGGCTGAGCCAAATCTTACCTTTAAGATTTATCTTTTCCAGGCCTTCCCTCATTTCTCTTAGCACTGGTTTACAGACTCTTGATCATCTGGTCACTTCTGGATTCAGCTGAGTCTTTCTGGCTATATTTCTTTTTTAAAATGTAGCCACCAGAATTGACAACAGGCCTCCAGGTGTGCTCTGATTAATACATGCTGCAGGGCCACCGGGTGCCTTCATTTATAAAGCAGACATTTATTAATGGGGCCTGAGATCCTTTTTAGCATCTTGGGCAGTCAGAGAACACTGTTAAATCTGTGTTCAGTCAAAACCATTAGGTTATATTTTCATCACATGAATCACTCTCTGACAAGGTATCCTTCTTTCTGTGCTTGCCTAATTGATATTTTTTTTTAACCTAAACGCAGGATTTTAGATTTACACTACTGAAATTTTATCTTGATAGCCTATTTTGAACATGTTGAGATCTTTTTAAAAACTAATCCAGGCATCCGGGGAAATAATTCTTCCCTCGAACTTTGCATCACCAGCAAGTTTGATAAGCCTGCCTCCTTGACTCTTATTTTTTTCACTGATAAAGAAAAATATTGAGGAGGTCAGAGGTCAGCACAGAATTAAAGACCTCCTTCATGTTTCACTAAACATATTCATGATGATTCTCCAGTGTGCCACGTACAGTCTGAAGCATGAGGTGATTCATTAACCTGCTGTCCTGGGGTAAGTTCACTCAAGCACCCAAGCTAGTGGGGTGTTCCCTAGCACTGTGCCGATTTCCAGATTATAAAGGACATTGATGCAGAGACTTCATCAAATGCTTTCCTAAGATCAAGACTCAGCATTCTACCAGGTTAGTGGTCTCCTCCAGTAATAAGATCAAGTTAATTGGGCCTGACGTACCCTTGCTTTAAGGCACGATGGCTCCCAGAGATCACAGCTTCCTTTTCCAAGCATTTACAATTGGTATGCTTCCAGTTCACTCTGCAGCTAAGCCAGAATACATGCCGGACCTGGGAGCTTCTGCTTCTGGGCTTCACCTGCCTTTCTGTTTATGAAATCCAAGACTTGCCCACTCTGCTCCCCAGTGAGCCCTTCAAGCTCTGATTCTTTCAAGACTGCAGAGAGAGTTCTGTAATCACATCTGCAGTATTTTTTTTAGTTATCTGAACTTCAGCATTTTATGGTAGTCAAGAGCAAAGACTCTGGACTCAGACTGCCTGGATTTTATCGTTGGCCCTAGCACGCACTAGCTGAAACTCAGACACTTCTCTGGTGCTTAATTTTCTCATTTGTAAAGTGAGGATTATAATTACTTATGTGCCTTATAGAAATGTTGTCATATTTAAAAGAATTAATACAGGCAAAGCACTTATAAAGAACTTAAATACTAAGAACTTGATTCGTGCTTGCTATTATTACTATCATTAGGTTGGGGATTTTGAATGTGATTTACATGGCTGATACTGATCTCATTTATCTTTCATTTCAATGTCCTCTTTCCAAAGAAGGCATTTGTAGTTCAATCATAACATGTGAAAAATCGTTTATTTATCCCAGTGATTTCATCTTTCAGTAGAAACAGAGGAAACAACAGATAGTGTAACACCTTCTTGGAAAGACAAAAGCCAATGAAGAGTTAAGCTGGGGCTACTTTCTCTCTTCCAGCTGCAAATGTCAAGCAGTGGGCCACACATTTCCTCTTTTTTTATTTTCAACACGATTGAAAATGTGATTTTTATTCTCCGTAGCAATCTTGTGGGTACAGCATATTCTGAGCTGTAGCCTTCCTGATAAGATCATCACAAGGGCATCCAGGCTTTGTATTCATCCTTGGCCATGCGTCCTTCCTCCCAGCTTTTGAACATGTCCTTTTCAAAGCTAAGTGTATTGAAGAGGGCTGTGACCACAAGTACTCCGGCACCCTCTCCTCTTTCATCTATAATTGTATTAGTAAGGATTTTATTTTATCTCCTTGCAATCAGGGCTGTGCTTTTTCTTTTATTGGAAACACCACAAAAACTGTTCTCAAATCTCTGCACTGCCTGGAACTCTGTGTTTCCCAAGCTTAGGATACATTTTTCTCTAGGGTAACATGTTACTGTCTTCCAATGTTCTCATCATTCCTATTACACCAGTAAGTTCTCCCTGCTGTCCGGAATCAGGCCTCAAGTAGGACTCACTTCCTTTTCCAATAATAAAGGAAAAGTGTGTCAAGATAAAGAATCGATCAGTTGCTCTCCTTGTAGTCAAATGCAATGTGCAAAAACAAATATGTGGGACTTGGTGAAGAACCGAAGATCCCCAACACCAGTATTTATTCTTTTATATGCCAAGTTTACTCCCCTAAGAATTTAAGTTTGAATGCTACTTCACCTTGCTTTTGTGACAAGTTTTCTGATAAGTTTTAGGAAGAATTCTTTAGTCATTAGCTAGCTGGCTGATTAAGTGACATTGTCACAATGCGGTCTAATGTTATCCCTTCATGTAACTTAAAGATATTTCTTTATCCTCCAACGTACGTTCTACTCAGATATTACTCTTTGTCACTTGGCCTCCTACATTTATAATTTTATGATTTCAGTTTCATAACTTCTTAACATGTCATTCACTTCCTTACATCTATATCACCTATTTCACTCCATTTTTATAATTTGGAATTCAATCTCAGTCGTAAGGTCTTGGTAATTCCTGAAGTCCATATTTATGTCCCTGTGTTCTTACTCTGACATTATTTGCCTCTATACTTAGTGGACTGGTAAACAGCTATCAGGGTAAAGTTCGCTTCTTCTTTGCCACTTTTTCTCCTAGGAAGTCCTGGGGACTAACTCCAGTACGGTAGGGCTGCGTCACAATGGCGGCACTCCTTAGTATCGGGTGTTGACAGGTTTGCCGACCAATTTTCTCCATGTCAAACTGAAACTTTTAAGCGTCTTCAGGTCAGGTCTGCAATTTTTGTCAGACATATTTATGAGATTCCAAAAGAATTTTCTCATAGCAGAATCATAAAGGTAACACTGTGTGTCTATGTATGTGTATGTGTGTCTATGTGTGTGTATATGTGTGCATGTGAGCGTGTGTATGTGTGTGTGGGGGGGTCTTCTGCTGTTTGGCAGAGCTCAGGCTACTGGGCAAAAGCTTAGGACAATTAATTAGATATGACAATTTTTCGTTTAACATTTGAAATAAAACCACTTGTAAACAATTAGGCTGTTCTGAAGTGGCACAAGATATACTCAAGTTTGTATTAGAAACATCACCAAGAATATCACGCAGGTGTTTGTTGCTTTGTGAGGAAGGCTCACTTCTCAACAGAGGTTCTTCAGAAGCAGACCCTGGAGCAAAGATTCAAGGGGAAGGGTTTTATTTGGGAAGTACAGGGGGCACTGACAAAGAAGTGGGGAGAGATGTAGAGATGAGCAGGCAGTCAACAAAAGGGAAACTCTAGGAAAAGGTACAAACCTCGGGTTTCAGAATTACCTTGCCTGAGAGCTGAGACAATTGGAGTATTTAAAAATCTGCTTTCGGGCTCAGTGCCCATAGCTCAGTGGATACGGCGCCGGCCACATACACCAGGGCTGGCAGGTTTGAACCCAGCCTGGGCCTGCTAAACAACAATGACAACTGCAACAAAATATAGCCAGGTGTTGTGGTAGACACCTGTAGTCCCAACTACATGAGAGACTGAGGCAAGAGAATCGCTTCAACCCAAGAGTTTGAGGTTGCTGTGAGCTGTGATGCCACAGCACTCTACCCAGGGTGACATAGTGAGACTCTGTCTCAAAAATAAATAAATAAAAATAAAATAAAAATCTACTTTCAGGGTCATTGGTGAACCATAGAAATCATTTCCTTGGTACTTCTTGCCTCCCTGGAGCTGACAGTTTGGCTATTCCCAGTTCTAGGTCAGAGAGTCCTCAGGTACAGAGACGCAGACCTCGGCAGCGGGGAGTCCTCTGAGCACACTCACAGGTCCCAGCAATTGTGTCTGGGAGTAGCAGTGTCAGGCCATCTGCAGATGCCTGGAGGACTTTCTGTGTGTTACCGATTCCAAACCCCGGTGTCTGTCATAAAGACATATCTCACTCTCCCACTGCACCACGGACTTATAGGGGTTTACTAGGAACACAAATTCAGAGCTGCCTTTCAAAAATGTGCTTTCTCTTCTAATGTGTTTATCTTCAATGCCTTATCTTCACAACATGGGCGTAAGTGGAATTTATCACCAGCCCCTTGCTTTCCCTGTCCTCATCATGGCCTGTCTTTATACTTCCTCACTACCATTTAACCTCTCATCCTTATCCTCTCTTGACTCACCAGGTCACCTTATATGCTCAATCTTTATCCTGCCATCAATAGTCTCTTCGTTCAATTCCTCCGTGACAACCACACTCACAGTTTTTTCTTCTGGAATCTCAGCGCCCCTTCCTTCAGTTGCCCTGACATCATATGGCCCTGCGCGGGATCAGCATGCCATAGGCTTCTTCAGTGCTTGGAGTTTTACCAGGGCAGTGTGTAGCTTACTGGGTTCCCCACAAGTGTTTGTGACAATGAGTCATAATATCTTACCTCGTCAGTTTCTGCTGCACATTCTCTAAGTTTGTCCAAACTCCCTTCCACGTTTCCAAGCACATTTAGACCGGTCCTAAATATCACCACCAATTACGTCTCCACCTCTGGAGACCAGAGCACAAACATTCAAACAAGGATGAGGTAAGACACAGGGGCAAAGAAAGACCCTTCTACTCAGCACAGGAAGGAGCAGAAAAGCAGACACCGACAAGAGACAGAGTGTCCTTGTTAATATTTTTCCACTGGAAAGGGATAATTAAAAATGTACATTCAGAAATAAATACATTAGAATTACCAGATATGACATCCTGCTATTCTGTGCTTAATTTTCTCTAAAGTCTCCCCCATAAAGACAGAACCCATGTTGGATTTGTCTACCAGTATATTCCTAGTCTCAGATACAGACCCCAGCACATAGTAGGACTGCAATCATAGTTGAAAAGTAACTGTATAAATAAAAGTGTCAGAGCATTACTGGGTCCACAAGAGCATTTTCTTTCCAACCATAGTGCCAAGATACCCACTGTGGAAAGGTACCATTTCTTTTCTTGATGTAGCCACTATAGGTCAGGAATGCTCCTGGTTCTGCACAAAATTATGTTCCAAGAAAAATACATAAAATAAATCCATTAAATAGGGAAAGCTTAATTTTTCTCCACTAAATCTTGTAGCTCTAGTTAATTCATCATCATTCAGCACATTTATCCATTACCACAAATGCTGTTATCATAACAAGAAAGCACTCAGAAAATCAATAAATAGAAAAGGGCAGTTACATAATATTGCAATTAACTAGCATTGTGGATAATGATTGTAAACTTTTTATACTTATTGATAATCAATTAAGGTTATGTATGTACTTGTAAACATTTTTTATCGATGTCTGACAGCTTGCTCCCAACACTTGTTCACTCAAGGGAGATACTTTTAAGAGATTTCATGGATAATTTGATTTTGAAAATAACTCAATGAAGCAGAACAACAGCATGCTTGCATGTGATAATTCAGCTATTGAACAATAAGTGTCCGATACAGTTCATCTTGCTCTCTTTTCAGATTGACTTCTGGAAACCAGATTCTGTCACACAAATCACACCTCACAGTGTGGCCGACTTCCATGTCAAAGCAGAAGATACTGTCGCCGTGGTGAACTTTCTAAAGCAGAATAACCTAAAATTTGAGTAAGTGTATGTTTTGAAGCTATTAAAATTCTCTCCTATACACATGTTCATTCAAGCCTGTGAATAATCCTGGGAAAGCAAAAATGGTACCAAAACCAGACCTTCCCTGCAGCCGCAAAAACAGAACAGTCCTGGCAGAGCTGGTTCTGGATTCCAGATCTTAAGACTCCAATCCTCATGGATTTTGTGTTTGCAATTGCTTTAACGAAAAATTTTTTTTTGCATTTTTTTTAATTAAATCATAACTGTATATATTAATGCATTTATGGGGTACAAATGTGCTGATTTTATATACAATTTGGAACGCTTACATCAAACTGGTTAACATAGCCTTCAAATCATATACTTAATTATTGTGTTAAGACATTTATACTCTATACTTAATAGATTTGACATGTACCCTTGCATGAAAATGGTTTTGACTCTCAGTTAATCTAACCGTGACTATATAAAATCTTTGCAAATTTGGGAATTCTAACTTGTATTTCCAACGGTGGAATAGCAAAACTTATTTGGATGTAGTTAGACTTTAAACACAAACAATAACCAGGTCCAAGTACATTTCTATTCATAGGTTTCTTAACTTAGTAAGAATGTTATCTATACTAATACAAATAAGCATACCTTCAGTGTTGAACTTGTAAACTGAATTCAGTATTAATTACAATAATATCACATGCTTCACCTACAACAGTCAGTTTCCAAAAGACTTTTTTCTGATTTTGTGAATTAAAAGAAAGAAAACCATGAAAAAAAAAGGTTTCAACTCTTGAACCCCAAATCTTTACCCAGATATCTGACTTGCTTCTGTTTCACAAGCAATATATTGTGTACAGGCCATACCCATGGACACTTCATTAGCAACTAGACATGGTTTTAGCCTCACATCTTATCAGGTCTTCTTTCCAGGTGATCAGCCAACTCTATTGTGAGGCACATGGCTCTCTGTGCTCCTTTAACTTAAAGACAAGACTAGAGTCAGTCCAAATAACACTTCTGTCCTTTTTTTCTCTAAGCTCTCACCACTATCTTTACTGGGAGAAGAAGGCATAGAGAGAAGGTACCAAAGAAAGCAAAGTGGTTCCTTCAAGAATTGAGTAGAACTGGCTAAGCTGATCTCCCCGTATCTCCTTCCCCTAAATACCACACTGATTTATTTAGGCCTTTCCAGATGAGAACGTCCTCCTAAGTAGACGCAGTTGTCCATTTGTTGAACCAACAAATCTATTGAGTGCTTGTATGTATCAAGCACTGTAAAGGATTGATGTGGCCTCACTTCCTTTAGGTGACAAAGTTTACATGAGGAATTGCAATAGTGTGTCATAGATGTTAAGAAAAGTAAAAAGCTGAGAGGAATGGATCAAGTCTGGGGGTTAGGGAGGGCTGTGCTAAGAAACAAGGCTTTAGTGTAGAACTGAATTAGCCAAAGACAAGAAAAAGCCATATTTGAGGCCAGGCATGGTGAATCTTTCCTGTTAAAAGACCACATTAATTTAGCTATAATCAAATAGGGCTGTAATCAAATAGGGATGTGTTCAAAAAACTTCAATTAGATGCACTTAAAAGTGCACATTATTTTATAAAAATCTAACTACTTGGGAGGCACCTGTGGCTCAAAGGAGCAGGGCGCCAGCCCCATATGCCAGAGGGGTGAGTTCAAACCCAGCCCCAGCCAAAAACTGCAAAAAAAAAAAAAAAAAAAAATCTAACTACTTCATACTTAATAATTTCAAAAAAATTAAAACTGTCAACTTTAAAGTTAACTCACTTTTTAATGATTTTGTTGTGTCTGGGTTTTATTAGAAAGATTTGAATATTTGGTTTCAGCTTGGAGGTCCACAGTTTCAGTTGATGCCCTAGATGAGTAACAGTCATTTGCGACTTTATGGGCTTTTAGATTTGGATTAGTTAGGAGAACGTAGATTTACAGCAATAAGTGGTTGAAAAGCAAGAAAGCATTTTGAGGGCATGTTACCAGAGGCCCTGATATTCTACTGCATTTTCCCATATTTCAATTGGATCTTTGAATTGGAGCTCAATCAGTTCCATCTATAGTTCTTTAGATGCCTTGGTGATATCAGCGAGGTGAGGCTAACATGCTAACTTGAGTGTGATGTCATGATTCTCAAAGTCGATGAACCTTTCATTGTATTCTCCAATTAATAGGTCTATAACAGCCACGTATTCTTCAGATGATTCACATATATCAGCCTGCTCATCAATGACCTTTGCTAACTGGGGAATATGTTCACCCCAAATTCCCTTTTGAAAAAGTGTTCTGGAAAAAAAAAGATAGATTTTTTTTCCAAATACTTGGCTTTTTCCCCACATCTACAGAACTTGGTTTTACCTTGGAAAGAAATATTCACATCATTTTCATTTGACAGGATATCACACAGAAATGCTGGATTCCTATAGAAATTTTCCTTCAATAATTCTCATTGCTGATTCTGTTCTTCATAAAATTTAACTATCTGTTCTCACAGAGAGAAAGTCTCGGCTAACTCCTGTCCTGCCATAGCCAACACACTTTAGCATGATATGGCAAATCCACACTGAATATCACATGTTCAACTTTACCATGTTACAAAACTCACCAGGCCATGTTGCATTTGTATGACTATGGTTAACAATAGGTATCGCTTGTTGCAAAGTGACACTTAATAGAGTAGCTTTAGCACAGATTTTGCTAGTGCAAGTTACAGTGAGAAGAAATGAGAGCATCTGGATCTGTTAACACTTTTTTATCTGTGAAATAAGCAGTTCATGTTTTCCTGTCATAGAAGGTGCTCCATCAGTACAGACACTCACTAATTTTACCAAATTCAGGCCAACTTCATGACATTTATTTTGAAAGTTGTTGATGATATCTATTCCCCATGTTCTGTTTGCAAGACTGCCCTAAGTGAGTTACTCTTCATAGCAAGGAAAATCTTCTGCTATGATCAAAATGAAGTATAAAATCTGCATCAAGTTAGTAGTATCAGTTGATTCATCCAAACCAATTGAATAATGTTTATTTTCCTTTTAAAGTGTTGCATGAAGATGTTCTGTGAAGTTGAAAGTTAATTCATGCTGCTGATCAGTTATGGTTGTCCTTGAAAGAGGCAGTTGTTCATACTTTGAATCGTTATCAGGGTCTCAGCATCCTACAACTTCGACAACACATTCTTTCACAATTTCTACATCATTAAATGGCTTCCCTTTTTCCCCCAAGTATATAAACTACTTTAAAAGTTGTTTCAGTAGCATTATTTTGAGGTCTTTTTGTTGCTTGGAAGAATTGTCTTTGCTTGTGCTTTTTATCTTTTAATAACTACAATACAACCTTACACTCCTCTCCTTTTAATTTAAAATATTTGTGGTCCTTAAGGGTATTATAATGCTGATGATCATTGACTTTTTTAATGTTGATATTGCATTATCACAAAGCAAGTAAATCAACTTATCTTTAGCAGAAACAAGACAATATTGCAATTCTCAATTCTCATCAAAAATCTGTTCCCTTCCTTCAGCGTTCTCTTGGTCTTCTTCAATAGGATGGGCTATTAAGTATATAGAATTTAAAAATACTGTCGAGCTGTGCAACTGTTCACAAGTTGCACTTCAAACAGAAACGGAGAGTACCACTGTCAACAGCTGATAGAGGGCTGACAAACTCCACCCCCATAAACTCGCACTCACCAGCCTCAAGCCAGTAGTGGAGGCAGTCAGGCAGGGGAAATTAGAACTCAATCGTGAGCATAGTAGCTGTCAATTTAGCCCTCATGGCTTACTAGTGTTCTAAATGTGTCGGTCAGTCTAGGAGGATTATTTCACTGAAATTTATTCTTTGGTATTTTAAATACATTTATTTTTAAAATACCATAAAAATATGAAGGACAAACAAATATGTTAGCAAAAATAAAAAGATTTGTCCTATAAAATTTGGATTCAGTCAAAAGTTGCACTTAAGGCCCTAGAAGGCCACATATGAACTTAAGGCCTCAGGTTCCCCACCCCTGCTTTAAGCAAAGAACAGACTATATGCTAAGACTTAGAAGTGGGAGAGACCAGGCTGACCTGGAGGCATTTGCATGAGAGGGAAGGAAGAAATAAGATATTTAGTGCCAAGCAGAACTCTTTCTCCAGAGAGTGGATAGGGGAAGAGCAAAGAGAAAGTCTTGGACTCCAGTCCTGACCATTCATGTTTATCCAACTATCCCCCACCGCAAGCTCCAGTCTTTGTTATACTTTGAGAAATTGTGACCTACATAATTTTAACATTAGAAATTTTATCATGTTTCATATCTTAAAAATGTGAAAGACAAATCTCTAGGCTTAATGTGAAAAAAAAACCAAAAATATATAGAAGAACAGTATTTACGCCAGTGAAGATGTCAGAATTGTCACTTACAAAATCCACACCTCCATCAGGATAAGTGGTGTAGCACAGGGCAACAAGCAAATGCTTGGAGAAGATATAAACTGGATTCCCGTCCTGGCAACACACCTGCCCGGCTATGTAACCTTGGGTAATTTGCTTCACTTTTCTTATCCATAAAATGAAGATATAATGCCTCTCTAAAAGGGCTGTAGTGAAAATGAAATAAAACAATATGTAAATAACTTGCAGCTGTAAGTAGTATTGCTGAGAATGCTGCTATGGCCTACTATTATACAAAGGGAGGTTATATTTTAAAAAATCAACAGAAACTCTTATATTTAACCCATTTTTCCTTTTATTTATTCATTTTTTTAAACTTCAGAATATTACTGGGGTACAAACCTTTTGGTCACAAGTGTACTATCACCGAAAAAGTATGTGTTGTACCTGTTGGGTGTGAATTTGCCCATCCCCAACCTCCCCTTCCACCTGCTTGATTTCCAATGAGTCTTATTTCCAAGCACATATGTGTTGATAGACTAGTTCCAATTTAACAGTAAGTACATGTGGTGTTTGTTTTTCCATTCCTGTGAAACTTCACTTAGAAGAATGTTTAACCCCATTATCTTGCCTCACCTAGCTATCTGCTTCTGCCTGAGGGAAGGGTCAAAGTGTGACCTTAAGAACTGCCTGTCTTTTTAAAACAAAGATACAACCCAGGAAGTTTCAAAATATGATTAATATTCACACCTATGACATTTTTGCTCTTATTTTGCCAGGAAGGACATTAAAAATCCTAGCCTTTAGGAATTTTCAGTAACATCAAAAAAAATCATAGTTTCTTTATCATTTCTTTTTTTAAAAGGAATATCAGTGACCATAGACTAACCCCAACCACCTGAATAATGCCCAACTTCTACCCATATTACAAAACAGTGGAATAGCTTTTGACTGCATTTTAATCTCCATTTATCAAATAGAAGATTCACTTCCTTTTTTGATGAGAAACTTTTAGAGAATTTTGTATGAATGTTGTATTATCTAGAAAATAGGACATTCCATGGAGGCTAAGAGCTTGTTAATTTTTGCTTCTGTGTTCATTGCTTAGCATATTTGTGGCAAATACTTCTCTAAATATTAAATAATAAGTCCCTGGAAATCTTGGAGAATCACACCAGCAATATCCTTGCTGACACTGCCAGCATCCCCCTGCATCCCATTATTACCCCCCGTGGTGACCAATTCGTATGATATTTATTTATTTATTTTTGAGACAGAGCCTCAAGCTGTCACCCTGGGTAAAGTGCCGTGGCATCACAGCTCACAGCAACCTCCAATTCCTGGGCTCAAGCGAGTCTCTTGCCTCCACCTCCCAAGTAGCTGGGACTACAGGCATCTGCCACAATGCCCGGCCATTTTTTGGTTGCAGCCGTCATTGTTTGGCGGGTACGGGCTGGATTTGAACCTGCCAGCTCAGGTGTACGTGGCTGGGGCCTTAGCCCACTGAGCACAGGCGCTGAGCCTTCATATATTTAGACGGTTTCCTGCTAGCAAGGATTTGCATTTGTGTTTGTATATAACAAGAACCATCTACTGCACAAGTTCTATCAAAATAGTTTCTCCGCCTTTTTTCAATGGTTCTAACCTTCTTCACTAAGACGTGTATCATATGGCAGCTTTAATCAGGTCGTGAAAAATTCAAAATGTGTGCAAAAAGGAAGCTGACTATAGTGTCAAGTTGTACCTGGTTACAGAAGACTAGGAATCAGATGGTGTAATTCTCCAGGTTATGGCTCTGAAGCTACTTTGACAGAGCCACTGGGTGGGCAGCCTTGTACATAATTCTTTCCCATAAATTGCAGGAAAATCGCCCTTGCCCTATCCAATCCAGGGACAGATTGGCTGCTGCTAATGCCTGTAATATTTTTTCTCTGCATATTTTAGAGACATAGAGAAGAGGGCCATTTTTTAATGTCTACTTCCTAATTCTGGGAGGAAAGTGTCCTGGGATCACACTGGTCACACAGTGAAGTTCTTGGGGTTAACGATGGTCACACAGTCCAGGAACTGCCCAGATACTTCATTTTCAGGAATCAGATGAGGGGAACAAAAAGGAGTCATGTCTCTCTTTCCTTCTCAGACATCGTGTTCCCTGCTTTGGGGAGAGTCCCAGTTGTCTAATTTGCTTGTGTATTTAAAAAAAATAAAAAGGAGAAGAAGAAGTTGATGGCACTATAAAAGGAACATATAAAAGTGTAAAATAGTGTGCATGTCTCTCTATTGTGGAGCTGTAATGCGGTCCCTATTATATTAAGAGGCATTGTTTTAATCTTCTAGAATAGAAGCTCATTATTTAGTAATAATATTTTTGTAATATAGCTAAAGCAGTGCCTTTCCTAAATCTAATAAAATCAAATTATCCTAAGGCTGGAGAGGATCAATTGAGGTCAATCTTCTGCCTTCAGGCAAAAGTCAGCACCTCACTTCAACCTCATTCTGATCATCTTTTGCAAGGTTCTAGAGAATACTTTTACTCTTGAGTGTCATCTGAAATTCAACTAACTGGTTTTTTAATGCTCTTTTGTCCTGCTTAGTGACAAAAATGTTTAATATTTAACACTGAAATGACTGTAACAGAATGTCTCTTCTTAGTACCAAATAAAACACTAACCTCCACATAGTCAACTGATTTTCCTAAATCATTTGGAAGTTTGTTTGTTTTCTTTGAGGTCTGGACACAGAAAACAGTATGCTCAGAGAGCTTCATCGCTCCCTTCACCTAGAGTTGGCTGTAGAAGTGAATGAGGATGTTGTTTACTGCTGCTTATTGTGTTTTTTTCCCACTCAGTCAGAGAAGTTCACCCTTGTGAGGCAAGATTTGTTCTTTCAAACTGATACTGGAACAGAGTTGTCTTCATAAAAGTTTCTGCCAGTTGATTATTTTTTAAGTTTCCAGGTTTTTGTTTTGCTTATTTTATTTTTGTTTGTTTTTAGCTTTCAGTTTTCCTTGAAAATCACGTTTTTGAACTGTCTCTATTTTAAACTTAATTTTCTCTATGTTTTCCTGGAGTTTATGAAGGGGGTAACTGGGAAAAAAAGTGTTATATTTTTTCATCAACCTTGGAAGACATCTATGTAAACGACTGAGGCCTACAGTTTTGAGCCAAGTTATTGTATTTTAGAATTGAAAGGAACATTGAAAATCCACTAATCAAGTGACCCCACTGTAAAATTTATGAAATCAAAGCCCAGGGATTAAACGAGTTTTCTAAAGTCAATTTATGACTTAGGCAAAACTATGACCTGGCTCTTTTGATTGCTAACTCAAGATTCCTTCTACTAGACCCTGTTCCCTAATAATTCAGTTTGGGTGGTGAATGTAATGGTGACATCTACTGTAGTCATTGTTCATAACTGTAACACTCATGGGTGTCCCCTGGAAAGTCTGTATGCTAATCCCCAAATCATTAGAATATGTTGTGTTGCATTGCAAAGAGGAATTAAGGTTATAGGTGGAATGAAGCTATCTAATCAGTTGACATTAAAACAGGGAGATTATCCTGGATTGTCCAGACAGACCCAACGCAATCATAAGAGTCCTTAAAAATGGAATTAGGAAGCAAAAGAGGTCAGAGCGATTGGATTTGAGGACTCAACTTGCTGTTACTGGCCTTGAAGTTGGAGGAAGGGGCCACAGCCAAGGAATGCAGGTAGTTCTAGGAACTAGAAAGAGGAAAGAGACAGCTTCTCCCCTTGAGTATCTCTGTTGACACCTTGTTTTTTAGCCCAGTGAGATGTATGTTAGGCTTTTAACCTACACAACTATAAAATAAGAAATCCATGGTGTTAAGCCACTAAGTCCATGGTAACTCAGAACAACCACAGAAACTCACACACTACCAAAGGATTGATGGCTGCTCAATGAAATTTTTTCCCACAGAATAAATTCTAAAATCTACCACTTTTTCTTTTAAAATACTACCTTAAAATAATTAAGACCTTAAGACAGTGTTTGCCTTTTGCTAGGAAGCAGATAACCCTCTGGTATTAATTTATTGCATTTTCCATGAATGTACCCTAGTTCACACCCAAGTTTACCAAATAAAGGAACAACCAGGAGGGGAAGGTTCAGAGGATGTCCCTGACATACTTCCTCACAATGTCCTTGGGGCAGATGGAGGAGAAGCAGACTTTTGATGTGTGGCCGAAATTCTCTGCGTGTCAGATAAAACCATTTCAAGGCTTAACTATGGATAATAGAAGTTTGGGGAAAGTGACCTCTGTCTGTAATATTCACTGTGTTGTAATCAAGTACATTCCACTTATAAAATTTTGTTTCCTTCCAACACATTCACCTACTCAAAGGGAAATGAAGTCACACATACCCACACCTTCAGACCTGCCTCTCTTAATAGAAACTTTCACCCGAACTGTTTGTGTATAGAAATGAGCAGGCCCCAAGCACTCTGTTACTGATTTCTATATTACCTTGCTATAGAATAACTACTGAATTATTTAGGACAGACAAGTAGAAACTGGTTCTTTAAACCCAATATTCCTTTGCCTAATAAATCTTTATCTTGTTAATACTGGATTTTCAGATATCAAGATATTTTTCTCCAAACCTGGAGTAACTCTTCTGACATATTCAGACAATCAGCTCTCCCCATTTACCTGAAACTAATTAGCTTCCTGGTACACAAGGCCAATAGTGCTCAATTCAGACAATTCCTAACGAGGAAAGACCATAGACAGGCCTTGAGTACATCGGAAGCCCAAGATTCCAATCCACTGTATGCTAGGGGAAATAATTTTCTATGTTTAGGGTCTACGGACACTCAAATATGTGAAATTTGCACAGATAAAGGGCCTGTCTTGCGTGCACTTTCCAGTAACCTTCTCAATGACTTCCATGTTCAGTGACAGCTTCCCCCTTGAGTAGTTCAGGTTGAAGGTCATCAGGAATAATCGGAGGATGAGACGTGAATGTGCAGGGAATGCATTTTTGTCATCTACTAAATCAGTGGCCCTGGGGTTTTATGTGCATTGGCTGGGGGAAATTACACTTATATTGATAGGAGCACCCACTCTGATTCATTGCAGGGAATTGATAAGCAACCTGAAAAATGCCCTGGAGGCCCAGTTCGATAGCCGTGTTCGTGGGACAGGACACAGTTATGAGAAGTACAACAACTGGGAAACGGTACGATACACACATGATGTAGACAGATACTGCCTTGGGAATTGAACCAAGAGTGCCACATTAATCTAGAAATAATTCCATTGGGCAGATAGAGGCTTGGACTCAGCAAGTAACCACTGAGAATCCAGACCTCATCTCTCGCAGCGTGATCGGAACCACATTTGAGGGACGCAATATGTACCTCCTCAAGGTAACCATTTTTAACCATTATCTTGCCATGTCTGAGGACTTTAAATCAACGAATTCTAACACATTAACATCTGTTTCACAGACATGCTCAGCCCAAACATTGTTGTAACTCTTTTCCTGCCTACGTCCCCCAGGGAATCAGATTTCCCAGCTTCTTTCATCATATGTGGATTGTGAAATCATTATTTTGATTTATTCAAAAGGAAAAAATGCAATAAAATAAGAGAAGTCCTATAAATTTAACCACATTCCTGTAAGCAATGTAAATGATCATCCACCTTGATGAAATTCTTCTTTCCCAGCTGTTGTTTGCAAATCCATTTGCTAAAGAGGTTCATAAACTGCACATCTATCAGGCAACATTACAAAGCGTATCAACCATTTGTCTCTGTCATCGTCTAATACCATTTTTGTCATGTAATTCTAATGAAGGAAATTAAAAAAGACAAGGAATAAGTGGGAGAGAAGGAAAAATTCTTACAAGATTAGAAGTATCATGATTACTTCTAATTACTCATCCAGTTGTCCTGGTCATGTCACCTAATAACAGCAGCTGAAAATAACTTCCACGTGAGTACAATTAAGCAGGGTAATCAAGCATCTTCTGAAAATGAACTTGTCAAGCTTAATAAAAATAATAAACAGCTATGTAAGCTTGCAGCTCAAACACTGTGTCTAGAGGCAAGAACATACTGTGCCAGTATTGTTTTAATGTAATCATGGGATATACGTCTTGCTGCCGTCAGGCTTCACCTGTTGAGTCCAAAGCCCAGATGGGTGAGAAGGATAGCCCCCGAATGCCACATGATGAATCGTGATTTCCCTTTTCTTTTCTTTTGCAATAGGTTGGCAAAGCTGGAGCCAATAAGCCTGCCATTTTCATGGACTGTGGTTTTCATGCCAGAGAGTGGATTTCTCCTGCCTTTTGCCAGTGGTTTGTGAGAGAGGTCAGTAGGTAGAGTGATTTGGGGCAAAAAGTAGAAAGTCTTTCTTTTTAATTTCAATTAGTTCCTTATACTCTACCTATAATAAAAAGAATAACGATACAGAATACACATCCACAATTCCAATTTCCCATTTTTAGAAATTAGTTTCAACTTTCAACAGACCCTTTATGTGGCAAGATTTTAAAGCAGTTGGAAATTTGTATTTACTTGAATTTCACTCATCTGAACTTCTCATCCCCCTTTGGTGGAGAAGGCCAACAGCTAGTACAGTGGATTGGTCATTTAAAAGCTAATGACTATGGATAAACCACCAAATTGATCATATCTCCTGGATAATAATCACTGTATACTTTAAAATAAAATAAAACAGTACATTACAGTCACCATATAGCCAAGGAGAGTACTTCAAAGGTGACTGTAGTAATATTCAGCAATAAAATATGTAGCATTTTTTCTAGGATGAGTTCACAAACTTCATTTTCTAACTTCATAGTAGTCCCTACTCTAAATGATACTATTTGTCATTCCTTATAGTTATAATGATAAGATATATGTGTGAGCCCTTTAAAAACTAAAGTTTGAAAAAAAAAAATTAACCATCACTGTTGTCAAATAAAAAAAAATTAAAAAAATAAAAAACAAAACTAAAGTTTGTAAATAATCATGAGTCCATACTGACATAAACAGACGATCCAATAAAGAAATAAAAGGTAGATAAAGTAAGAGATGTACAAAGAATGAGGAAAATATCAAATCAACACTAGAACACCACTGTAAGAATCACGTCAGGAAAATCCACAGGTGGATCCAAAATTAGTGGGTCAAAGTTTAAGGAAAAACAGAATATTTACAGAGTCTGAAAGTATTTCCCCTCACCCCAAAATGTATTAATTACAAAAGAAAAACTTCCTGAGAAACCTAGCAGAAACTTCACCTTCACCAAGTGATCAAACTTAGCATCTCAGTAGTAATATAATGTACCAGTGTCACGTGCCCCCGATACTACGCACCGAAAAGACACATCATCTTCATGATATTCTTTCCCCAAATCCATAATGTTCCTTGAGTCTTCAAAAATTTAAAAAATTAGACAAAGTCAAATTGACAGATATTCGACAAAACAACCTGACTAGTACTCCTCAGCAGTGTCAGTCGTATGAAAATTAACTGTCACCTTTGAAGTACTCCCTTTGGCCCTCTGGTGACCATAGTGACATTCAGCAATAAGGTATGTAGCACTTTTTCTAGGATGAATTCTCAAACTTAACTGACCCCGTAAAAGACAGGGAAAGACTGAGGAACTGTCACAGATCCTCAGACACAAGACTAAGTCTGGGTCACAGATCACAGACTAAAGGGACGTGACAAGCAAAGGCAAGGTAGGATCCTCAATTGGAATCTAGACAAGAAAAAGAACATTACTGGAAAAAATCATGAAACCTGAATAAAACTTACTCTATGCTCCCCATGTGAAATTTCCTCACTTTGATCATTGCATCATGGTTATGTAAGAAGATAACATTAGGGGTAGCTGGGTGAAGGGCAGATGGGAACGCCTGGTACTATTTGCAACTTCTCTACATATAAGTCTAAAATTATTCTGAAATGAAAAGTTAAGGACATTGAAGTCTATAGTCCCAGGGAAATTAAAGTGGAAGGACTGCGTGAGCCCAGGAGTTAAGGTTGCCCTGAGCAACATATTGAGACCCCATCCAGAAAAACAAAACATTGAAGTGCTTTAAAAATATAAAATTAACATATACAATACAAGTTTTTGTTTGTGAAGCACTTCTGTGTATATTTGTTATATGGTATGTGTTACTTTTCAGACATATTAAGCATCCATTTGACATTACTTAATTTCATTAGGTGATGAAAATCAGATTTTAGAAATTGATTTTATCATTACTTCACATTTGTAGACCATTAAAAGAACATGGTTCTGTATTTCCTTCAACTACAAAGCACAAGCTTTATTTGATATTACAGTAATTAATGAATATATATGTACAGGGTCATGAAGAGCTCACACATAGAAGCCTGATATTTTTTAGAGTTTGTTGCAATAAATAAACAAATAAATAAATAAAGCAATTAAGCCTAGGGAAGGCTTGAACTCAAGTTTAATGTGATGCTAGAACAGAGGGATTGTGCCTAAAAGAATGTACTTGGTGGGCGTGATGTTCTTCCCTCATAGAGAAGAGGTACGTGTCTGCATTATTTAATGGGAGTACTTGTCCCTTAATGGAATTCCCTTCTCAAGAAAGACAGTAAGGAAGGAGACCTGAAGATTGGTGAGAGCCTCCCCAAATCCATCAGAGTGAGCTCACTTAAAAATGGGAGGCATTAAAAAATAAATAAATAAATAATGGGAGGCATTCTCATTATGTGTCTACATTTCCACATCTACAAGAGGTTTCATAGAAAATAAATAAATCTCTAGATGACATTATTAGGAACATGCACAGCTATCCATAAACATTTCTCACTTCTTTCTAGGACCAGGTCTTACACTTGTCACTTACTAACTTTGAAAAAAGCGCAATAGTTATCTCAAAGGAAGGGAGCGTGTATGCACCATAAAGTCTTTAATATTATTAAATCTTTGTTCATCTTCAACGTAAAAAGTTAAGATAAAAATTAATAATGATGTGAGTTGTATGTGGATAAAATAGAAGCGTCCTAGATGCAGAGAAGTATTAGACATAACAATTTTTAACACAAATACCAGAAGTAATTTGCTGATTACTTGTTAAATATTAATATTGTCCACCTCAGTAGGGGACATTGCTTTCATTATCAGAGTCAACATTCATCAGTCTATGTAAATTTTAGCAGCATTACGCATTCCATTTTTCCATGAAATTCTGCTTCATAATTTACATACAGGCTGTTCGTACCTATGGATGGGAGATCCACATGAAAGAGCTTCTCGAGAAGTTAGACTTTTACATCCTGCCTGTACTCAATATCGATGGCTACGTCTACACCTGGACGAAGGTATGTGAGCCAACACCAAAAGGCCAGTGAAATTAAAACCAATCACATTCTACTCTATCGGTCCTAACTATATAATCCACTTTCAGAACCGAATGTGGAGAAAGACCCGCTCCACCAATGCCGGATCAACCTGCTATGGCACAGACCCCAACAGGAATTTTGATGCTGGGTGGTGCCGTGAGTATCTGGCTGACCATTTTGTATGTATCAATCGAAAAACATAAGAGAAAAAAAGAACATATCAAAGTACAACAGTGTCTAAACAAGAAAAAAATTGTAAAGTTTTATATGGTAGAGTTCTGTCCAAAAGCACAGACAATGAACAGTTTCTTAATTCATTTGGCAAAAAATGTGCTGAGCACGGTGTGTGTTCTCCTCTGTGCTAGATGATGAAAACGTTCAGACTGAATAAACCAAACATAACCCGACTGCTGATGGGAAGTAGGGTCGAGATGGGGAGACAGCCATTAAGTAAATAATTACTTAAATAACATTGTGAAGCAATTAAGAATCATCACAGTAACATATTAATGGAATTTTTTTCATGGTTATAATTTTGTCCCCTGCTTATTACATGTAGTGTAACTTCTTACACTATCTGTGGATCTCAGTGTGAACTCCTACACAGGGGCGTAAGATGATTTCATGTGCAACTTTTCACCACGTTAGCTTGAAAACACACCATCCTGTGAATAAATGTGGACATACTACATATCACCTACATAACTGAGGGTGATTATAGGACTCTTAGAAGAACATCTACTTTGTAACTCCCTAATGTGAGAGTTTGAAACTTTCCCTGTGATAATTTTAGTAGGTGATCCTTCCCATTAGCACCATGTTTTTCCAGAAACTGGAGCCTCTCGAAGCCCCTGTTCTGAAACTTACTGTGGGTCTGCTGCGGAGTCGGAAAAGGAGACCAAGGCGCTGGCTGATTTCATCCGTGACAACCTGTCTTCCATCAAGGCGTACCTGACCATCCACTCGTACTCCCAGATGCTGCTCTACCCCTACTCCTATGACTACAAACTTCCTGACAACAACGTCGAGTTGGTAAGTAGCTACGGTCATAGATATGGCATTGCACTGTGGAGATGTTAAAATCTCTAATCTTGAAAAAAATTATAAGATCATTTCTAAAAGTTCATTTATTGATTTCTGATAGGAGAAGTAAAAAACATATGACAAATATATAAGGAATCAATCTGGATTTGGCTGGATAAATTGGCTAAAAGAAATGTGATTTTGATGCGGGAAATGATTTCCCACATGTGATTTATTCCCTGATCTTCAAAATGACAATAGTTCCATTTCCTCCGGCTCTGCTATAATAATGACTCACATGATGACTTGAGTGCATTTAGGATAATCAACAAAGTTCCTTGATCGCATATATATTCTTTCTCAGAGTTGGTTTTGTCAAGTTGCCCTGAGCAGGATTTGACCCAGCCAGAGGATAGCAGATGTCATTAGGAATTTGCCACATTGAGTTGATATCAGGTTTAGTTTTGAGATCCTAGAATCACTTATTTCACTGTTTGACCAGATGAAGCACAGAAGTAAATCAATGAATGAACAAATAATGCCAGTGAGGCCTTATGAGACATAGCAAACAATGCAAAGAAATTTAAGAATCCCTGACATCAAAAAACTAGCAATCTTATTGAACCATCAAGATATTATCAGGTGAGCAGTTTCAAGTAATGTGAGTTTTATAATAATTCACATTTACAGATATCACACATCAATATGTACATTTTTTAAATAAGCAGGTTTGAATTCTTCAAACACTATTTCTTTAATTTATGAAACATCTGGCTGCCAGAAGCTGGGACCAGTGACTTAAAAGAGAAAGCGTATGATTTAAAGCATTTTGAGTTACACCAGGGGAAAAAAAGTATTACACTTAGACAATGACAGAGATATTTGGCTTATCTTAGATGCATAAATTTGAAGACCCAATAATTTTTAAAATTGGAAATTGTTGTTTTGTACTTTCAGATTCAGTCTTTCAGAAAGGCTGAAATAAAATATGTAATGCTATGAACATTTTATGAAGACCAACACAGAAAAACAACCCGGTCTCCTAGAAAATGGGTAGCTAATAGTTGGCCAGGTTCGCTCTTAAATAATAGCTAATACTATGTATAAAATAGCTTCCCATTTTCCCAGGTCCATAGTCAGAAAGAAAAAAGGAAAGAAGGAAAGGAAGGAGGGAAGGAGGAAGGAAGAGGAAGAAAACATCATGAGTTAGAAGTATTAAACATTACAGCTCTTCAGCTTTGTTCAGACTGTGTTGCTCCCTATTCTCCAGTCCCACTCACAGGTGTGGCCAACTCCTCATTTCTGGCCCAGATTTATGGCTACAAGAAGAAAGCAGGTGGGGGGCAGGTGGTTTGATTAATTCACATGAATATATATTTTTTATATTTTTTTCCTTTTATTAAGTCATATACACGTAGATCATGAATACATTTATGTTTTGTGGAGTACAATGTGTTGATTATTTTTATACAATTTGGAATGGTTACATCCAACTAATTAATATAGCTTTCATCTCATTTACTTAATTATTGTGTTAAGACATTTGTGTTCTATACTTGGTAGATTTGACTTGTACCCTTATAGTATGCTCCCCTGTTTACCCTCCCTCTATTGTACCTCCCACCCCCCCATCCCCCTCTGTTCCTCCCCTTCATCCTAGGCTATAGTTGTGTGAATATATTTAACTGTATCACATCAGAAGAAAAAAAGCCAAAGTCATAAAAACTAAACATTGATGAGTTAATTAAAATATTAAAATTGCAAAGCATTATGTAACTATAAATAACCAGTACATACAATTTGCTCAGTATCAACTAATCTTATACATAAATACTAAAATGCTAATACTAACAGAGAAGCTCAAAGTGTTCTTTGGAATTGAGCTACTTCACAAAGGTTCTATACATAGTCTTATTTGGGAAATAAATTCAAGTCCTTTTAATCATGATACAGATTTGTCACCACTGGCAGCATGTGTGATAATGACCCAGTATCTGGACTACTCAAACTCTCCAAATTATCCCTTTTTATAAAATCAAGCAAGTTTTTCCTTGAGAATCTCGCGAATAATTTTTGCTACTTACTCTGGGTATTTTATCCAGGAAAAGACCCAAGAATCAGAGTTAATGGGTTTAGTGGGCCAATTCACATGTGCTTCAGTATAAAAATACACAGACATTGGGTGGAGGGAGGGTGATTGGTGGGATCACACTTACGGTGCATCTTACAAGGGTACAAGTGAAAATTACTAAATGTAGAATATAGATGTCTTCATATAGTGATTAAAAGGCC
>CAUYRH010037057.1:0-22681 GCA_963574655.1 Perodicticus potto | reverse complement strand
CCTCACTTCCCACAGCACTCTTCCGTGGGGTGAGACAAGAGGTCCACAGTTCACTGCCTGTCTATAGAAAACTCGTAGGAGCAAAAGAAAAGAATAAAAAGAAAGGAAACAGAAAAGCAAGAAACTCAGAGGTTTCTTGGGGGAGGGGACGGGCACTCTTCCTTTCAGATGAATTTTGTACCTGAAGCGTGCTTTCTTGGGGTCACAGACAGTCTCAGCAGAGGTTATCCGCAGAAATCACTTCTCTCTCTCGGCTGGGTTCCCAGTATTCAGCTTAATTGTGCAGTTTCAAGAGGTTATCTTCCCTTTTGGATGGGAGCCTTTTTTGGAAGCTGCTTCTAGTCAGTCATCTTGCTCCGCCCCCTCGAGGTGATGGATGTTTTAATTAGCTTGATTGTGGCAATCATTTCATTGTACAATGTATACATGTGTCAATCATCACCTTAGAAATATACAATTTTTATTTGTTAATTATACTTTAATAAATCTGGAAAAGAAAATAGTAAAAAAGACCATGGGAACTTCTTACATGTGTGTCTGAGGAAGGTGGTCAATAAGCCTAAACACTTGTATGTCAGGGATTCATATCAAATTTTAATAAGACAATTGAATTTTTAAAAGAGAGCATCTAATTACAACAACAGCTTGAGAATCTGTAAACCAAAGACCTTGAAGCAGAAAAGCTCTGACTCTGAAACCGTTTGAGCACTAACATGGTACCACAAGTAGAAAATTCCACACCTGATCTCATGTGACAAGTCACAGTCAAAATTTTGTTTCAGGCCGGGTGTAGTGGCTCACACCTGTAAACCTGGCACTATGAGGATCGCTTGAGCTCAGGAGTTGGAGACAGCTTGAGCAAGAGTGAGAACCTATCTCTACCAAAAATAGAAAACTAGCTGGGCATTGTGGTGGGCATCTGTAGTCCTAGCTACTCAGGAGGCTGAGGCAGGAGAATCACTTGAACACAGGAGTTTGCAGTTGCTGTGAGCTGTGATGATGCCACGGCACTCTACCAAGGGTGACAGAGTGAGACTCTGTCTCAAAAAATCCAAAACAAACAAACACCCCCCCCAAAAATGTTTTATGCACAAAATTGTAAAAAATGTCATATAAAATTACTTTCAGGCTGTGTATGAGGTATATATGAAATACAAATAAATTTTATGTTTAGACTTGGTTCCCATTCCTAAGATATCTCATTATGTATGCTTATTATGTATATGTAAGTATTCTAAAATATGACAAAAATCCTGAATCAGAAACACTTCTGGTCCCAAGCATTTTCTATAAAATATACATCCAACTACCAAAAATGGTGGGGAAAGGGGCAAATATTCAGTTTAACTGCTATGTACATACATGTCTGTAGTGATAATGGTTGAGGCTGAGGAGGTACACATGGATTTTGACAGACTGGAGGAAAACCAAGGAGCCTAAGGCAGCTGTGATGTGCCTTTCATTCAGCTCCTGGTGGCCAGCAAACAGGCATAGTGACATCTGCCTTCCATCCAGTTCATGGTAGCACAAGCAGCTTCTCCCCATGGGAAGTCCGCCACAAGCAGCCCATGAGGGTGGAGCCTCAGAGCCTTAGGTTGTAGACAGAACAATGGAGGCCCCCACTCATACATTAAGATAACAGGTACCTGCAGCTTAATCATGGTCACTCAGAACAGTCTGGTGCCTTGCAGCCTTTGGGCGAGAAAGCATAATTGACTCATCTTCCCCACAAAGTCATACATAAGTTACTAATTTTCAAATATTTAGAATATGAGAGTATAATACACACTGAAACTATTCAGAGTAGAATTTTGTCTGTCTTTGGTGTTTGGAGCCACTTCAGAGCCTTGCAATGCAGCTGCACCCTGAAATCAGACACCAGAGATGCTCACCCTCTAATAGCAGGCGGAGGTGGTTGGGGTGGACCTTTCCTAACTCCCTATCTTGATATATCCTGGGGCAATACACGACTGTTGTTTTTCCAGAAAAAGTAGCATACATGAAGTAGAAGGAGAACTGTTACTGATTGAACTTATTTAGATTCCTTATGAGAAGCTTGCTGAACTTCTTATGAATAGAATGTCCATATTTTCCATTCAACTTTTTAAAGGGACTATTATTTATAAAAATATCCTATCATGGAGATTTAGACATGTATCACACCCAAACAATGAGAATGTGTTTATTGCCCTCACTGAACACAGCCCGCTGTGGCCATGATGTTCTCTGTGGGGTAGACTGAAAGACGGGAGCAGGCTCGGCTCTACTGGAAAATGGGTACTCCCCCATGGAATCTCACTCTTCATTCATTGGCTGTCCCTCTTTTTTTTTTTTTTTTTGAGAAAGAATCTCAGTCTTTTGCTGCCCAGGCTAGAGTGCTGTGCGTAGGGGGGTGTGTGTGTGTGTGTGTGTGTGTGCATGGCCCTCCCACAACTTAGGGCAGGATTTCCTTTTTTATTCCTTTTGTTTCTTATATAAATAGTCCTTTATTTAAAAGAAAATGAGATTCTTCTGTAATTATCATCTGTGATTGGTTTCAGTATTTCCGAAAAAGATTCTCCTCCACTCCTATAAAGAGTCTGATTCTCTCCATAATTTCCCTGTGATTTCTGTGTTTTCTTAAAGGAAAAGAAACATGCTGACTTTTTCTCAGCCTGGCCACCCACTATCTTACTGACTCAAAAATAGAATCCATGAAATACAGTTGCATGTTGCAGAGGTAGAACTCACATAATTCTTAGGGACATATCTGAGAACTTGTGTCTCAAATAAAATTTAAGTTTCTCATTATTCTCAGAATTCGTCCTTGTCCAATAGTGATCATAGCCTGAGAAGGTTTTTTCTTCATGATGATAAGTCATCTCTTTTTTAAAGAGTTGTGGTAAAATATATATAACATAAAATGTACCATTTTAAACATTGTTCACTACACTACTCAGGGGTGTGAAGTACCTTCATGCTACTGTGTGACCATCACCACCATCAACGCCAAACTTTTCGTTTTTCCAAATCCAAACTCTGTAACCATTAAACAACAACTTCCCTTTCTCTTCTGCACCATGACCTTGGCAATCATCATTTTACTTCCTGTCTTTTCCAGCTGAAAAATGTCCCTTATGGATTTCAACATAATACTGTGTTGACTTCTTTTTCAGCTTCGAGCTGGCAGCAACTAAAGATTACACTGAAACCTCAAAGGGAGAATGCAGTGAGAAATAGGCAGACAGCTCCCCAGCAAGCTTCTGACAGGACTTAGAACTCATGATTTGTTTTCATGATGGTGGTGACGGAGTGGGAGGAAAGGAGGGAGAGAAATAATTAAATACAGATTCAAAAGAGACATTATAAGTAGGTAGTTTTAAACCTGATTTTTGTCTATCACCACATTCCTGGGCAGCATTGTTACCCACATTATAGATAGTAATGATGCAATGTTAGTAAGCCCTTGAGTGCCAGTTCACGTTGGTAAAAGATGTCAGTTGGTTTAGTTTGGTCTCGTCAGCATAAAGAAAACTGAAAAATGATCAACTCACATGACATCATCTCTGTCCCTGTTGATAAAAGATGGCGTTCTTATAAGCATTGACTATATTTTAGGGAGTAAGTACTGATAGGTGGACTAATTCTGAATACTGGATTCTGTAACTTAGTGTCTACTGTTTCAGAAAAACAGCTGCTTGTGTATGTACATGTGTCTTCCCTGGAAGGTTGCAAGTTTCTTGAGTTTTGGACCATTTTTTCCTTCACCTTTACATAGCAGGACCTCACATGTAAACACTAAACAAACTCACTCATTTATTCAACAGGCTTTTCTTAAGGGTTACTGAAAATTTATGGAACCAAAGATGAAAGATTATTCTGAGGTGTGAGATGAAAGGAAAATTTGTGCAATTAAAATAGCTTTATTCCACCTGGGTGGGAAGAAATCCACACTTGGGTAATGGTGAACGGGGGTCGGGGGAAGTGGGTGGGATGGTGGGTGGGGGGGCGGTTTTAAAGGTCAGGCAGGTGGGGGTTGGAACATTCCGTTTCCTGGGTTGGACATCTGTTGTAAGGGTAGCGATTGGTCCATTTACCTTTCCCAGGTGGGACATCTGGTGGGACAGGGTAGGGAGTTGACCCATTCACCTTTCTTAGGTGGGACATCTGGTGGGACAGGGTAGGGGTTTGATTCTTTTAGGCGGGTCCACCCTATTGGGGCGGGGTTTGAACTAGTACACCAGTTACTATTACACCGGATATTAGTACAGAGATTGAAAAGACAAATCTTTATCCTGGAGAAGCACTGAATTAGCGGAAAGCAAAGCATCTATCACAAACTAACAGTGCAAGCATAGTTTCAGTAATGAATGCTAAAACTGGGAGCTCATGAGTGCAAGTAGAATACTGGATGACCAGCACAGTTCCCACTTCCTTATGTTCAGAGATGGGTGGCAAATAAAATTCAGCATTGTGTTTTCCCACAGGCAGACAAAGTCAGGGACCTCACTCTGTCCTCATCCTCCCAGAAATATTTCCAACAAGAAAGGCCAAAGGAACAGTTGAGCTCTCTAGTTCATCAGCCCCTACCAGGCCATGAGAAATGCCCAGAGAAGCCTCTTGGAGAGCTCAGGTCTCCCACAACTGGCTAGAGGGCTTTTGAGAGACCCTTGGCTCTTGGGGCTTGCTTTGATAAGTTTTGGTCTCAGCTCTTGCCAGCTTCCAAGTTAGAGATATCTGCTAAAAACAGAAGCAGCTGAAAGAGGTTCAAAAGCAAGGAGCAGGAAGGGGCTGATGGAAGGAGGCAGAAAGGGAGGGAGGGGTGAAGGAGGATGAAGGGGGGAGAGGAGGGAGGCAACTCTTTCAGCCTAGGAATTTCCAGCATTGTTGCTGTATTTAATCACCTCAACAATGCTGCTGAGAGACTTACTATTATTGCTCATTTTTCAGAGTTAAAAATTCATTGATTCATAAATATTTATAGAGTATCTCCTCTGTAAGGCACTGTGGGACACCCTCAGACTCCGTTGAGCCCTGGTGGGGAAACTGAGGCCTGGGAAGGCAGGCATTGTCCGGCTGCCTGGAATTCTCACCCTGGCAGCATCATGGGGCCCTGAGTCATTACCTAGGCTTGCAAGCACATGCAAGGAAGGCATTTCTCTCCTGCATGTGAAATCCCTTCACCGGGCAGATATACAACCTACTGAAGCCTGGTCCTTGAATATCCATGGAAAGGCATGCGAAAAGGGACAGGAAGTTGAGCAGATTCTATGAGATTTTATGATTTCATTTTCATTTCAAAGCTTAGTTAGTAGTTGGGTGAGGCCTAGATAGCACCACTCCCTAACTTCCTATCCCTCTTCCCTAGCAGAGAGGAAGCAGGAGTGACCTGGAGGGGGCAGGGCAGGACCCAGAGAGAGTTGGGAGAGGGTACCTTATGGCTTTCTTTGAGAACTGAATTTTTTTATCTATTTATTTTTTTATTAATAAGTGAACAGTTTATTAAGAATTAAAGAAAGGTATGATGTGGTACAGTACAAGCAAGACACTCAAGATAGGTATAATAGTACTACTCAATAGTACTAGTAATAGTATGTATTAGTACTACTACTTTGAGAACTGAATTTTATTTATTTCTTATTTATTTATTTATTTTGAGACAGAGTGCCATGGTGTCAGCCTAGCTCACAGCAACCTCAAATTCCTGGGCTCGAGAGATTCTCCTTCCTTGGGCCCTGAGTAACTGGGACTACAGGTGCTCACTATAACACCTGCTAGTAGAAATGGGGTGTCACTCTGGTTCAGGCTGGTCTTGAACTCCTGGGCTTAGGCAATCTACCTGCCTCAGCCTCCCAGGGCACTGGATTACAGCTGTGAGCCACTGTGCCCCAGCTGGCCAAGAACCAAATTTTAAATAACAAAAAAGTAAACTCAACAAATCTTTTTAGAACCAAATCTGTAGTGTATCACTTATTGGAAATGAACAGGCATAAGGATAGAGAGGGTGGCTACAAAGGAATTTTTAAGCATTTAGAGCCGTTGGTGACTCTGGCTACAGGAACATCTCAGCTCAGATATGAAACTGATCCAGCTGTGAGTCCAGGTTCTGACAATTACTTAGAAAAGTTTGGGTGAATCATTTGACTTCTTTGAACTTGTTTCTCATGAAAATTGGAATAATAATAGTTATTCCAGGAGATGTTGTATATATTTATTATAAATGCCTCTTAAGTGGTCTCTCTTTTGTTAACCATTCTTTGAAATTTAAATTAGATCATCACACTCATGCTGTAAAACGTCTGATGTCCTCCCATCATGCTTGGAATAGACAAATGTTCACAGCCTAACAAACCCTGATCCTTCCAAGTAATATTCAATATTCTTCCCACCGTACCTGCTCTTTATCTTCTTGAGGTCATCATTGCTTTGTCACTGTCTGCCTCCCTTATGAAAGTGCAGTCTCTAGGGAAGTAGGGACTGCTTCCAAGTCTGCTCTTTAACGCACCATGTACTCACGTAACATGTGAACTTAAGTGCTCAGCAAATATTTATTCAATGTATTAGTGAAAGAATGATAGAGGAGTGAAAAGTGTCTGGTAGATAGCAAGTAGTTAACATATGGCAGCTCTTTTCATTCCCATCATTAGTTGTAATGAGAAGTATTATACATAGTAATTTTGGAGAGAAAGACTCCTACAGGTGAAGTGACTGGAGTGTGGGGAGATTCATAGCTTAATGAGTGCTTTTGCAAGTCATATCTCATTGTCATCCACCTGACATTCTTCATGACAATTTTAAGAGGTAGGTAGCCCAGGTGACATAACCACATTTGACCAACAAAAAAATTGAACTGGAATAAGGAAAGTCCTCAGCTTCAAAGCCAGTGAAGAGCCATGTGCTGGTGCCACTGCTGCTGGGGACCCCAGGACAAAGACTGGCACATGTGGTAGGAGGAGGAGCCATAGTTGTCACATGTGGGGCCACTGAGAGGGCTGCGCCCCATCTCTGCCCTAGGGCACATACCATGCACGCACCCTCCATATGTACACATGCACACAGCACACACACATGCACCACCACACGGACATACACACACTGCAGGTGCACACATACCACAGGTGCACACACCACACATGCACACTGCACATGCAGACCACATGCATACCACACATACCACATACACACTGCACATGCACACACATACCACATATATATAAGCCACACATGCACACAGCCCACACACCACACACACATGGCCAGCATGTCCAGGGCATGTCTCATGTTTACTGCAACTTTCCTCCCACGGGGAACTTTCTACATCACTGACACCAGACAAGAGCTTCTCTGAGAAATAGATCAGCAGCTTCTCCCTGCGAGCAGGAAGACGAGAGATTCGCTTGCCTGTGACCTGGGACAGGAGGCCTGGCCATGAACCATTTTCACTATCTTTCATCTCAGAACCAAAAATGCTTTGGTTCAGAGCCAGGAATGGAAGCCTTCACATTTCATTTTTCTCTGCCTGTCACTGTCACCCCATATCACCCCCTTTCCTTTTTATTTATTAAAGGCTTTTCTGACAAGTAGATGGAGCACCACAGCCCTCAAAATTCCTATCTCATCTCTAGGGCCTCATTTCCTCCATTCTGAATGAAATCACTGAGTCTCCTAGAAAGTCACTGCCACATGTGCAGACGTGGAGTGATGGGGATGGTGCACAAGGGCACCCCTGCCCCACAGAACACACACATTCCACACATGCATGGCTGCAAGGAGCCCCTGATCCCAGAATTCAGTGGGCAAAGTGCTCTGGAATGCCCATCCCATCTCTGGTGATGTCCCTGTGACTCCCCAGATCCCTGCCCCAGACTTGCTACAGAGAGCCGGAGGACTGGTTAGAGGAGCAGCTCCTGTCTCAGCATATGTCCAGGACTCATTTCTCCTTGGCTCCTGAACCTGTCTTCCTTATTCTCTTGGTGTTTAAAGGAGCTCAGGAAATTTTCCCCCAAAATATGACTCCTTGGTATAAAGAGTATTTTTAATTACAGACCCTTTGAGATCAAAAAGCATATGCAGGAGCTTTCCCTCTACCTGCATAAACCCATTAAAAAAACAATAGACTTCCCTCTTCTTGTAATTTCAACGTATTTCAGGAAAAAAAAAAGATCAAGAACTCAAATGGACCTGGCCCAAATCACTTTAACACAACACCTGTTTTTCAGGTTAGTTTACAAGTTGATCTGTTCCCCTGGCCCCACCCCATTCATACACCCAAGTATCTACTCATGCACCCTAGCAACTGTTTATCCCACTAAACAGAATCATCTGTACTCCTCATCTTCCCCTTCCCCTCTAATATGCATTTATAAAATGTCTGGACTCCACTGAGATATTGAATAATCACTCTGATTCTCCCCATGTGCAAGGCAAATAAAACTTTTCTCTTACTAATCTGCCTTAATTGTGAATTGATCTTTCAGAAACCTTTGGAGGGAAAGGGTAAGTTTCCCCTCACTCCTTCACTTTGTACTTGGACTTTTGATATGTAAGTTTTGCCTTGGTTTAAATTTCCCCACAAGTAGAGCCTGAGCCAGTAGTTTATTTGAGAGGTACAAGGAACTTTGGAGGAAGAGTCACCAAGGGGAGGGAAGATACTCGACACAGTGTGTACAGAGGACAGCTGGAGACCACCCTGTGGGGACCCTGAGACACAGTATACCAGGCATCAGAATTATTCTCCTCAAGCAGCCAGGGAGTTAAGAGTATTTATCCACCAATTCCAGAAAGTCCTTGTTTGAGGGCTATTCCCAGGGGCTTAGAATCAGACCTGCTAGGTTCCACTCTCAGGGACACAGTGGCCTTCTGGGGTTCAAGAGGTAAAGCCCTTGGGCACGGGGACACAGATGTTGGCAGTTTTGACAGGTTTTAGGGTTTTGGGACAGGTGCTGACAGTGTCCACAAGGGGCTGTCAATGTTGTCTCCTTAGCTTTCCGTACCTTTCTCCACGTGGGCCAACCACATACCTTCTCTGGGATTTTGGAACTTGGGAATACAGAGGCAGGGCAAATGTCACTTTCAAACTTCCTCTCACTGTTTGAATAAATCCAGACTATTAGGAGAAAGTGAGACAGACATATCCAAGGTAGTGGAGAGAAGGGGAGACAAATCCAAGGCAGTGGAGAGAAGGGGAGCAAAGAGTTCCAAGGGTTTTAGTCCATGGTTCCAGTTGCCTTGAGACCCAGCTAAGCCCCATCCTGAGACGTTAATGAATTCTCCTTTTCTGCTTAAGCTAGTTTGAGTTGGGTTTGGCTTACTTGAACCCAAATGAGTTCTGACTAATGCACCCTGGCTGAATTTGTGTTACCTCTTCCCTGCCACTATCTACAAATAATGATAAACAAAAATCACAATCACTACACTGCTGCTATGTGCCCGTTTTTTTCTAAACACTTTGGTATAAAGAAAGAAGTTCTTGTTCTGTGAGCAGAGCCAGCCTGTGATCCTAAATATTCCTTCCTTGCTTTCTCAAGCTTCTCTAGGGGCCCTTATTAGGGCAACAACTCTCCCCACTGGGCCATGTATTTCAAATGTCCCATTCCTAGTCCATCCCTTGTGTTTCCCTCCAGCACTATCTTTGTTGAGAGGCTTCTTCTCTTAGCCAGTGTGTGATGCTGCAGCATGCTGCCCTTCCACTGCCTGCCCTCCTGTGTGTGCCTCCATTTAACAAGTGGCCTCCATAGTTCTCTTAAAATTTAAGAGAACTTAAATTAGCAGGGCGTTGTGATGGGTGCCTATAGTCCCAGCTACTTGGGAGGCTGAGGCAAGAGAATCACTTGAACATAAGAGTTTTAGGTTGCTGTGAGCTATGATGCCATGGCACTTTACTGAGGGCAACAAAGTGAGACTCTTTCTCCCCCCCTCCAAAAAAAAAATTACATTTCCTTTCACAAAGAGAGTGAACTTCCATTCAAAAGTTGAATTTGTTTCCATGTACGCTTGCAAACTTTTGGTCACAAAATGGAAATATATTGGCTCATACAATAAGAGTTTCAAGGGTAATGAACTTCAGGCATCGCTGGATCCAGGAGTGTGGCATGGCCATTATGATTTAGGGTTGTTGTTTCTCAGCTCTGTTTTCTTGTGTGCTGGCTTCATTCTTGAGTGAGCTCTTAACACAAGATAATCTCCCTTTTCATCCCTAGAAATTTAGGATGACATTCCGTCAGTCAAAGTCCTAAGGTTGATGTTCATTAGCTCTCAGTGGCCAGGTTGGGTCTTGGGCCAATCCCTCACCACTGTGGTCATGGGCATGTGGTGCTCTTCTTTGCCATGTCAGAATAACATGTATACTTATGAATTCCAGGGGAAAAGTTATAACTACCTTACCCACATGGCTGGGATTGAAGATGGTAGGTCTCTAACGAAAAATAGGGATGCCATTCCTGGAGAAGCTGGAACAGGGCCTGTAGTACATAAAGCTGGGATACCTGGGTTCGGCATCTGGTTGAGAAAACATTTAGTGTATGGGAGCTTCAGACAAAGTGTTTTCAGCCCATCGATAATGTGATGCCTAATAGTAAATCTTTCTTCATTCTTCTAGAAGAAAGGGATGTGAAGAAGAAGACAATAGAAGGGCCCTGAAGTGTGGCAAAGGTTTCCTGGGATTAGGGAGAAGAGGGGATGGGAACAGGTGGGCAGTGATGCTCAGGGTGTGGTCTGAGGCCCAGTCTATTCTGTGTAAGCTGCTGTGTTTTCCTCTGATAGCAGGCTGATGCGAACGGTGCTCAGTAGTGTCATGGTCACAACTCTCAATGCTGTGCCTTGCTTAGCATGATTTTCTCAAGATAGTGTGTGTGAGGGGTGCTGTGTAACTGCTGGCATTTCTATAAAGGAGTTTTTCTGCTGGGGCTTTTTAATTGGGAGATTGCTCTGCACACATGTTTGACAAGATCTCATGAGATAAATGAGTTACCTTTGCTCTGGGAACCAGGGAGGACCACAGGGCTTGCACTGTCCTGGGAGGTGTCATTAACTAGTTCTGTTCACCAGAGACCCAAAGGCATTTAAGCAGCTACTTTCTTTCCACATTTTCCAGGAAAGGGTTCTGCCCAGAAGCACTGATGCTTTTGTGTTAATTTTCTCTTTAATAACTGGATTTAATCAAGGTGTGGATTATTTGGCAGAGGGAGACTAGCTGAGACCTCAAGCAAGTTGTGATCTGTTGATACTGGAGCAGGTGACTGTGCAGGCATTGGGAGGCACTTTCTGCCTGGGACCAGGAGATGAGAAGAGTCACTGTCCATGAAATAATAAATAGGGGCAGTGCCTGTGGCTCAAAGGAGTAGGGCGCCGGCCCCATATGCCAGAGGTGGTGGGTTCAAACCCAGCACTGGGCAAAAACTGCAAAAAAAAAAAAAAATAATAATAATTATAATAATAATACTCAGTTTTTTAAACAGTTAAACATATTTAATAGAAATATGTTAAAATAATCATTACATCTCTTCTTATTGCTGAAACCATGAAAGAATATGCCTTTTGTAATCAAATTAATAATTTCTTATCATGCAAAAGATATTTTTGTTATTACATTCAAGTGGAGACTATTTCAAAACAAGTTTATATACACTTCAAAAGGCTACAGTCAGAGAAAAGTGAAATTCATTTAAATACTATTATAGTTATACTGTATGCTGCTGGCATACTCATATTCACGGTTTATAAAGTAAAAAAACTAAACTTTTAAAGTCAGCTCTGAAATGGATGCATTTTCATTAATACATTCACTATTTAGGTCTGTTCTAAGATAGGAAGAAAGAAATATTGAAATATTTTTTAAAGAACAAACTTAATATGTCAGCAGCAAATTTCAGTTAAACTAAGTTGGAAACCAATGTTCTAACCAAAGTACAAAGTTCTCCAGTAAGACTGAAAATCAAGCGTGTAAATGGAAGGTTTAAGAGAACTTCCTAGAGCATACTGTAATGGTGATTTATTAACAAATATTAAAAATAGAATTCTACAACTTTTGATTTAAAAGCACAAGTTTGATCTAGTCATTAAAACATATTCAGAGGCATCACAGGCAAGTAACATTATTATCTAGGCTTATTCACAAAAACCATGAAAATGTGGCACTGACTTTCTAAAGTCCATCTGAAGGAAAGATATAGAATGACATTATTTGCCAAAACATTAGAAGTACGAATTTCATAGTTAGATACAATGTTGAAAAATACAGTTGTTCCTGTTGCATGTTTTTATTTGGGGAGATGGGGTGAATTCTTAAAACAGACTTATACTATGTAGCTTGAAAGTATTGGTCCCACACCCAAAGCCGGGAGAGACACCACTGAAAGTGCCTAACTAGGTAGTGGTCTTTTCTATTCTTAGTGTCATGCCAGCCAGTGCTAGGGCTTCTCATAACATAATGAGTTCTGACACATGTATTTTAGAGGGAAAAAAACCCTTAGTTCATTTTAAACTAAATAAATAACCAGTTTTTGCTGAGGGATTACCAAGATTTTATTAAAGGAGTGTTAACCTAGTGTGCAGAATTGTCACCAGGATTAAATGAAGCATTCTTGACAATTGCTGCATGCTGGGTCCTATTAGCATCACTGTTTTACAAACAAGGAACCTAAGGCATAGGTAAGTAAATGACTTCTCTAGCATTATAGAGCTACTATAATGGCAGAATTGGGATTTGAAACCAGCTGTCTGTCTCCAAGGCCCATGCTCTCCATTGTTAATCTATCCTCCAGAATCAACTTCAGCACACTTCACCTTTGCAAGGCATAAGAAGCATATCACCTCCTACCTGCCACCTGATTGCAGGAATTTCTGATGGAGAAACTGTCATTCACTCTCACTACTTAAATCGCTCAGTGAGGGGAGGGCTCACTATCTCTAAAGGAAACATTTAGATGCTGGTGAACTGTAATGATTAAGTAGCTTTTATCTCCCTGTACTGAGCTCAGACCACCCTCATTATAATTTCCATTCTTGATAATACTTACAGTGGCCCTACCCTGAGGGTATATAAGATAATATTATCTTATTATCTTGTTTAATCTTCACAACAAATTTATCTTACCTACAAATATAGGGAAGAGAGTCAGAGAGGTGAAATAACCTGCCCAATGTCACACAGCCATCAGGATTAGAATCCCAATCATCCTGATAAGCAACAATGTCTCCCAGAGAGCAGATCTTTGCCTTCATAGTACTTCATTTCATTAAAACCGCTATTCAGCTTTTTTTTTCTTTTTTTTGAGACAGAGGCTCACTCCATCGCCCCAGTTAGAGTGCAGTTTATAGTTCACAGCAACCTCAAATGCCTGGGCACAAGTGATCTTCCTGCCTCAGCTTCCTGAGTAGCTGGGACCACAGGCGCCCGCCCCAACAACTGGCTAATTTTCTTCTATTTCCTAGCAGAGATGGGGTTCTGCCTTTGGTGAGGCTGGTCTTGAATTCCTGAGTTCAAGTGATTCTCCCTCCTTGGCCTCCCAGAGTGCTGGTATTACAAGGTGTGAACCATGACCAGCCTTGCAATTCAGTTTATTTACTGAGTCACTGCTGTGACTCAGCTGTGGGGTGAGGGGCCTGCACCAGGCTATGGGGCACATGCAAAGATATGTTTGGGGCAGTAAGTGCTTGCCAAGAGCTCCTATCTGAAAAGAGATAACAAACCTTCACCCAGGACTCAGGTGAGTGCATGAGAGGGCACCGTCACTCGCCACCTTCATTCAGGGTCTCACAGGTTGACCACAGACATGAACATCATCAGTGTGTTCCTCTGCATCCTCCACAGTCTTTTTTATCAGAATGCTGCCTCTTTGGAAGAAGGAGCTCTCCCCCAGCACAGCTCTGGCCACTTGCTGAGCCTGACAAAGGAAGGAATGCACAGGCCAAGGCAAGTACTGGGATAAGCTGCCAGTAACCGCCTTAGGGCCCTGGGGAGAGCTGCCAGGAGCTTACAGTGGAAGATAGTTATCACTACTTTTCTACAATACTATCCTGTGTTCTTCAAAGAGAAAGTTGGTGAAATCTCCCCCGATGTCCTCAAATAGGGTTAGTCACTTGGCTTTCTGTGCCCAGCTCTGTTACCTGGCGGCATTGTTTTTTTTACTGTGTTTACACACCGTTCTCCCTCACTAGAACACCAGCTGCCAGGGTACTGTGTCTTTCATTATAAATGTCTCCCACATTTGCAACAACAACACTGGGAAGTGGCTTCCTAGAGCACTGAGTACATGCTAAAGAACTGTGCATTTCACTTATTTATTTTGTTTATTGCCTTTCTCTCCCTCAACTGAAATACAAACTTCTTGAGTACAGAGATTTTATCTATCTTGTGCACAAATGTATTGTCAGCACCTAGTACAGTGCCCGGCATAGTTTAGGTGCTCAGTAAATATTTGTTAGATGAATGACCATCCCTGAGATGAGAGGTGAGGTAGAAGGACCAAGCTCAGGAAGTAGGCTGGCTGACTAAGTTGTAAACAACCCAGCTGGGGAATAGCAAGTGTCCCCTGTAATGGTGGGTTAACATGTAAATCAACCTCATTCTTCTTATTATTATTGAGACAGAATCTCACTCTGTTATCCAGGCTACAGTGCAGTGGCATCATCATAGGTCACTGGAACCTTGTACTTCTGGGCTTACAAGTGCTCTCCCAATCTCGGCCTCCTAAATAGCTGGGACTACAGGTGTCCACCACCTTGGCAGGTTAATTTTTTTCTATTTTTACTAGAAACAGAGTGGCAGCTCAGTGATGGGAGCTTGCGGGTAGTGCTAACATTCAGAGCCTTGGCTCTGGAGTTAGAGTGATCTGGTTTAACATTCTATTTTGTCACTTACTAGCAAAAGACTTTGGACAAGTTTCTTATCTTCTCTATGCTTTGATTTTCTCTTTTTAAAAAGAAGATTAATAATAGTATCTGCCAATTAGATTGCTTTAAAGCAGTGGTTCTCAGCCTTCCTAATGCCACGGCCCTTTAATACAGTTCCTATGAGTTGCGACCCACAGGTTGAGAACCGCTGCTTTAAAGAGTTACTTAAGTTTTTAAAATATATTTGACGGCAGAGAGCTCAATGCCTGACACATAGTAGGCTACCAAGAAACACTAATTTCAGTGTGAAAGGACCATCGCAACCTTACACTCCGTTCTAATGTTGATAGCATATACAAAGTCTGGCAATTAAGTTAGTGAACTCATCCTAGAAAAAGTGTTATATACCTCACTCCTGAATATCACTACAGTCACCTTTGAAGTACTCCCCTTGGGAAGCTATGCACTGACACTAGCACCTAGTCCACCCTTCAGAGCAATTTTGGAACTGTTTTTCTGGAATGGCCATTAGAGCTGTCATCGTACTATAACTTTCCTGAAAGTCATCAAAGTGTCTTCTTAATCAATATTTCCTTTATCTTTGGGTAAGGAAAAAAGTCACTGGGGGTCAGATCAGGTGAGTAGGGAGGGTATTCTAATACGGTTATTTATTTACTGGCTAAGAACTGTCTCTCAGACACCGCCACGTGAACTGGTGCATTGGGTGGTCATGAGTTGTTGGCCAAGATTTTCAGTTAAGATTTTTCTGTTTCTTTATGGATGTTTCCTTGGTCTGCTATGCTTCTTATAGTAAGCTGATGATTTTGATGCACAATTTGACAAAATTTTGCAATGTTTTTACCACTTCTACTTGTTACTGGCCTCCCAGACCTCTCTTCATTAGTGACACTTTCTCTCCCCTCAGAAAAACATTTAATCCATCTGTACACTGGTGTTTTCTTCATGGTATTATCCCCATACTCTTGGACTAACATCCTCTGTTTCTCTTCCGCTCCTGCCAAGTTTAACAAGAAATCTAATGTTTGTTCATTGCTCTAATTCAAGCTCTGACACTCTTGTGACAGCACACAAAAACACAACAATAATGAGCACTTCTCAGCAAGATACCACCACATGTTGACGTGAACACAGCTGTGAGTACTGATGTACCCTGGTTATGAAACCTTACCAAGTTGTTTGTACAGTGCTGTCAACATAAACACATGTTGGCAAGTTCATGAATTCAATTATCAGACCTTGTGTACAACTTCTGTGTAATGTTGATGTTTTTGCCTTTGATATAGACATGGTTTGTCTCTTGAAGACCTAGGATAAGAACATTCCCTATGGATGTATAAGGAGCCATTGCCTGTATAATTTTGGGTAGAGATGGAGCATGAGACAGGAGACCAGAATTTAGAAGGTGGAATTTTAGGCAGTCAGGAAACAAAGGAGGATATAGTCAATTCTCTTTGGTACTTGTTTTCCTTTGTCAATCTCAATGAGTTTAGAAGCAGTAAGAGGGGGTAGTCTCTACCTCAGGGAGAAGGCTGGGAACAGGCAGAGGGGCATTGCAAGTGTTCTCAACTGTATGAGTAAGGCATATATTGTAAGCTGGTTATATAGCTATATGCCATTCTCTGATTTTATTGTTCTTTTATTTTTGTCAGTCTTAAGGAAAAGTGTCCTTGAATGTGCCAATCTATGTTAGTGAGATGTAGGGGATAACTCTTGCTTGGGCTCACACTTGGGCTGCAGCACCATAAGAGGCAGCAGCAGCCATGTGGTCCATGCAGTGCTGCAATGACCGTTACCAGAAGGGCCTCCAAGGCAAGGAGTCAGCCTGTATTGGCTATCTTGCTCTTCCCTCTGGAGTCTTCACCATCACCAGTCTTGGGCACCCATTTCCCTAAGGAATCAGAGGGGTCACCTGATCAGTGATTAGTAGTATCTTGGTTGAAATAGGCCTATGGCCCATGACTGGAGAGTTCAAAGCCAGGAGGAGCTGAGCAAGAGATCAGAGGTATAGCTAACGGCCTGTAGGTAAGTGCAGGACTCTGGTTCCAGAAAGTAGCTGGATATACACTGCAAATTGGGTAGAAGTATAGTTCATTGGGAGTGGCTGGTAAGTAAAGGCAAGGCTCAGACTCAATAGCTTTGTTCAGAATGTTCTAGAAAATAATTTGCCAATTCTATACTTCATCTTCTAGTGGGAACAAGGCTGACAGTTCCCCTCCACAGTCAGTGGAAACTGCACGAACTTCCCCCCATGTGCCACATCCTGGGCCTACTGGGTCAGGAACTGGGCCCCAAGGCCTCAAGTGGCCCTGCCTCTATGGCTTTTCTGGGTGCAGCCTTCATCTGCTCCAGAGGCTGGAGTCTGATGCCAAAGCACTCCCAGGTAGGAGGCACTCCCTTTGGCTCCACAGTGGGTCAGGGTGTCAATCCCACTTGTGTCACTCTTTTGGGCCTTGCTCCTATGGGGACTATGCAGCAGCTCTGACCCCACACTCTGCTGGCACTGCTATAGCAGGGGCTCTCTACTGTGGCTCTGCTTCTATGGCAAGTCTCTGCCTGAGCCCCCAAACTTTTGATGAGATCCTTTGAAAGCTAGGTGGAGGCTGCTAAGCCTCCACAGTTCTTGCATTCCATAGAATTAGCACCACATGATGCTGCCGAACTTGACAATAGTACCTTCCAGAGTTGTGCACTGACCACAATCCATATCCATGCAGTGATGGGAGTGGCCTGCAGAGGGTCTAGTTAAATGGCTGGTGAGAGAGCTGAACAGGTGGCAGCAAGTATGCCACCTCTCAGAGTATTCATATATACAGAAGTGGCACTATAGCTGCACCCCTCCACCTCACAGCATATTTGTACACAGAATGTACATATGGGTTTAGTTATTGGATAATGGAACTATCATCTGTAGATTGAGAGTAGCTAACACCAGGTGCTGCGTGCTAGGACCAGGTAAGTACTTTATATACGTTCTCTCCTTTAACCACAACCCTGTGAGGGTTGCAACTCTACACTTGTTGTATAGGTAGGGAAACAGGTACAGAGAAGACAGATAAGTTCCCAAGAGCCACACAACTAGTAGGTGGCTGGACAGGGATGAATGAGTGGAGAAAGCAGTAGTTTGCATGTGAGCCAGTGGTGGTGACAAGGGAAGCCAACTGCTCTGTGTGACCTTCATCTCCTCCAGGAATATGAAATATTGCAGGGCTGGTGGGTGATGAAGGACAAGCAAACTGGTTGGATTTCACTCTGGGCCCAGTGGGAAATGGAAAAGAAGGGGCTACAGAAATGTATGTGCTCCAGTTCTGTGGCCGTGTATGATTTCAGCTAGGTCTGAGTCTCCCTAAATAGGCACTTCTCACTAAGGAGATGAACTCTGGAGTTGCCAGACCTTGGAGGGCCTGGATCCCCTTCCACCACTGGATCCAGCTATGTAGATTGGGTCTTTGAGGATCTTCAAGGGTTGTTTATATTTTGACACAGCTCCGGCACTGAGGCATTTCCTGGGCCTGGCCCAGGGACTAGAAAGGATTTCAATGTGGCCAGAATTAAAAGCTGAGCAAACCTTTCAGAAACCCTGGCTGGCCATACTGAAACCCTTGCTGTGTCAAAATATAAAGCTGTGTCAAAATATAACAACCCTTCCTGTGTCACAATATAAAGCTTTGTCAAAATATAAACAACTCCTTGAAGATCCTCTAACTGATAACTTTCTGGAACTGGTAGCTTCCAAGGACTTGGCAGCAGGAGGCCATGTGGCTGGGTCTAGCCTGGGGCTAGCCCAGCAGAAGTCAGGAATAGAAAGCTCTCACCTCCACCACCAAGTGAGTCTTGTCAGGTGACCACATAGCTTACTTGTTTTTCTAGCTCAGTGAGAAGTCCAGCCTGGCAATGGCCCATGGGGTCAGTCTGCTGTGTGCCACCTAGATGGACAGAATTGAGTTGGTCTGAGCCAGGATATTGGGTCAGGACAGCAGGGTGAGTGCAAATCTTGCTGGTTATGCAGTTTTAGGTCCAGAGATTAACCCTGTAACCCTTAGTTAGAGGGAGAGTCACACTTATCTCACAGGGACTGTGAGAACATGAATTGTGGTATAATAATCCATCTTAGCCATATAAGTGCTGTCACCAGAACAGATCAACTTTCAGTTGCAGACTAGGGCCTGTACACTAATTCAGGAAACACAAACTCCTAGAAGGTTAATATGCAGGGGAATGTTAGTGGCTGCTCAACCCAATGTTCTCATTTTACAGAGGAGGAAATTGAGGCCTGGCAAGTTTATGAGGCTTATTAGACCAGGCTGGAGCTGGAACTCTGCATCCTGTTCCTCTCTTCTCCAGGCTGCAGTTTTCTATTGGCACTAGTGCCTTCGGTGGGACTGTTCACTCAGGTTTTAGAAGGGGTGCTCATTCTGTGGTGGTGGTGGAGTCTGGTGACCAGGGTGTCCCAAACACTGGGGCTTCCCATCTCTCCACACCCTCAATAAATGTTCATTCAACTGAATCAGTAACTCAGGATACCCCTAAGGAGATGCAAAGCTGTCAGGACTGAACAGAGCTGAGCCTTCAGCCTGGCTTTCCCTCTTTCTCACTCTTCCCTTCTGAGGGCAGTCCACTGTCAGGTGCGTGCTCAGGATGCAAAAGCTCGTCAGTTCCAGGTGAGGGAGCAGGTGTTCCAGGGAGGGTAGCGGTGGCCCAGGCCGGCATACCAGGAGTATGGAATATTGCAAGGCTGGTGATGAAGGACAAACTATGGCTCTGTGGCAGCCCAGCTGGCTGACAGTCACCAAGTCACTCACTTTCTCTAAGCATTGATTTTCTAACTTGCAAAGGGGCAAAAAGTCCTGGCTTTGCTTACTTTATAGGGAAGCCATCAGGATTGAGTGAGTTTTCTCATTCCCTCTAAACATAACCAGTATGACTGGCAACTAACGCATAGTGGAGACAAGGCTGGACTCAGGAGCCAAGATTCCTGGGTTCAAATCCAGATCTTGGGTTTACCTGCTAGCCACACAGCATGGGTATGTTACTTACTATCTCATACCTCATTTTCCTCATCTGTCATCGTAAAATGGGAATATGTTATTATTTCATAAAGATGTATCCATCTAGAACCTGTGAATGTGCCCTTATTTGGAAAAAGGGTCTTTGCAGATGTAATTAATTTAAGGATCTTGAGATGAAATAGTCCCAGATTACTTGAGAAGGCCCTACATCCAATGAGATGTGTCCTTATATAGAGGGGAGAAGAATGACACAGACACACAGAGGAGAAGGCCATGTGAGGATGAAGGCAGAGGCTGGAGCTCTGCCCTCCAAAGCAAGAGACATTTAGAGGCACCAGAAGCTGGAAGAGGCAAGGAAGGAGACTGCTAGACCCTGTGGGAGGCTGAAGTTCCATCCACAGCTTGGTTTTGGCCTCCAGAGCCATGAGAGAGTAATACCTGGTGTTTTCAGCCACCCAGTGTGTGGCTTTTATGGAGCCCTGAGAAGTTAATACCAGTGTCCACCCACTCTGAGAAAGACTGTCAGCCTCCTGCACACCACTGTGTAGACATTAAAAGCCTATTCCCCACCAGCAGGGAAATGCTGAAAAAGGATAAAACATGCCCTGTTGGTCACAAAGTGCTCTACTTAGAAATGTCTGTCATTATCTGTTGTGATGATTGATTTCATAGAATCTGACTCTTAAAGTCAGGCTGTGCATTTCCCAAATTCAGTCAGTTCTCAAAATTAGCTTTTACTTCACCTGTTTGTGCCAGGCACTGGTCTCTCTGTGTCATTTCATGTGACCTCACAGCCACCAAGAGGCAGATGTTACTAAGATCCTTGTGGCAGGGATGGTGGGTTTCCTGTGCAGGGAAGTCAGACAAGTTGCCCCAGTTCCTCAGTGGTTCAGTGCAAGACACCAGCTGTCACCTGGCATCCATAGTTACTCACCTGACCATTTGACCACCATTTGACCACTCTTGCCCGTCAGTTAGCAAGAGCTGTGTTATGTCTGGGCCACAGGTGTGAGCATAGGGCAGACTCTGCCATGGACAGCGAAAGAGATAAAATATGTAAACAAAATATAATGTGATTATCCAAGTTCTTTGTGGGTAAAAGATAAGAAATGAGTCTGGATGTTGGTTGGATGTTAGGTTAGGGAATTTACTCTGTGGGCAGAGGAGGGCCACAGAGAGCTTTCAGGCAGGGTTTTGCAGAGAGCATCTTGGCCGCAGGGTGCCACAGAGGCCTTCGGGGAGAGCTGGGGGAGGACACAGATGGAACCTCCTCTGACTCCACTTGACTTCTTGGCCTGTGAGGATGGCTAGGGTGCAGCTGCTGCCTGGCTGTCTCCTCCCCAGTCTGGGTGCCTCATAGGCACCTCACTCTGACCCTGGGCAACACCATCCTTTCTCTCTGGGTTCCTCCCATCTTCTCAGCAAGTTCCTCATAGGCCAGCTTTTCTTATAGCTGGCCTCTGAACACAAGTCTTTTCTTCCTAGCCTGTTTCTCAGCTGGTGTTGTCCTCCTAACTCCCTTCACAGTGTCTTCACCTTGGACCAAATTAGTGTTCTGTCCAGTCCTCAATTTCCTATTCTCTTCTTCAGTCTTCTTCTTCCTGGAAACCTGCTCTCGGCTGTGCAGCTGAACTCACACAGCTGTGGCATGGCCTATCACCTGTTACTTTTCCTGCCAGCCACCAAAAGCACGAATGGATGTATTCATCTCCTCCACTTGCCAAGATCTTATCTTTTTCTTGCATCATCCTGACCTCTGACTTTTAGAAGATGCTTGATATTTTCTGAATGAATCAATAAATGAATGAAGAAGTAGTTTCTTCCTTTGACAAGCTCATCCGCTTGATAGTTGGGCAAGTAGGTATGACAGTGTCTTTCTCATCTGATGTCATTGGGGAATAAAAATTCTAGATAAATAAATTTCCCAGATAAATGAAACTTATTCCTTTAAATATGAAACTACATTTCTTAGACATTTTAGATAAGAAAATTTAACTTTGTTTCTTTCTTGTCTTCTTATATCAGTTAGGATTCCTTTTTTTTTATTTCATTTTTATTTATTATACTTGAAAGTATCACTCTTTGCCTGCTACAGTTAGGAACATACAATTTCTGGATAATAAAGGTTAAGTATGCATGAATTCCAGGTCTGCTTACGACTGACCTTTAGCTGTGCTGTTAGCTAGCATTTTTTTATTATTAAATCATAACTGTGTACATTAGTGCAATCATGGGGTACAATGTACTGGCTTCATATACAATCAGAAATATTTTCATCCAACTGTTCGACATAACCTTCATGGGATTTTCTTGGTTATTGTATGAAAACATTTGTATTCTTCATTTAATAAGTTTCACCTGTACCCATCTAAGATGCACCATAAGTGTGATCCTATCATTTACCCTCTCTGTACCTATCCTCCCTCCTCATCCCTTGTCCCTTTCCCCACATTCTTGTGCTATAATTGGGTTATAGCCTTCATGTGAAAGCTATAAATTAGCTTCATAGTAGGGCTGAGTACATTGGGTACTTTTTCTTCCATTCTTGAGATACTTTGCTAAGAAGAATGTGTTCCAGCTCCATCCATGTAAATATGAAAGAGGTAAAGTCACCATCTTTCTTTAAAGCTGCATAATATTCCATGGTATACATGTACCACAATATATTAATCCATTCGTGGATCGATGGGCACTTGGGCTTCTTCCACGACTTAGCAATTATGAATTGGGCTGCAATAAACATTCTGGTACAGATATCTTTGTTATAGTGTGATTTTTGGTCTTCTGGGAATATACCAAGTAAAGGAGTTATAGGATCAAACGGCAGGTCTATTTTTAGATCT
>CAUYRH010037056.1:0-98412 GCA_963574655.1 Perodicticus potto | reverse complement strand
ATGGTGCTGGGTGAACTGATTGGTGACGTGCAGAAGACTGAAACTGGACCCATACCTTTCACCATTAACCAAGATAGACTCTCACTGGATTAAAGATTTAAACTTAAGACATGAAACTATCAAAATACTAGAAGAAAGTGTAGGGAAAACTCTTGAAGGAATCGGTTTGGGTGAATATTTTATGAGGACTCCTCCCCAGGCAATTGAAGCAGCATCAAAAATACACTATTGGGACCTGGTCAAACTAAAAAGCTTCTGCACAGCCAAGAACACAGTAAGTATAGTATTCTTCTTTTTTTATTTTTAAAACAGGAAATCACTGAGACTTGCTCTGGTATCCTGCAGATGAGGGCATAAAGGAAGACAATAAAGAAGCATCAGTTTTATAGCATTATATGTGTTTTGGCATTCTTTCTAACTAAACTGAAATGCTGTTTTGTGATCTATAAAAGAACATAGGAACACTGGTACAATTTTAAAAATCTCACATCTATCAGAATGGTTAGCATACTGAACGTATCAAATGTGGGTAAACCCAGAGAACAAACTGAGCTCTTATATGTTGTTGGTTTTCAAAAACATGTCCCGCAGCTTTTATAAACTTAAGCACACACCTACACAGTGGTCCACAATTTATTCAAGGGAAAATAAAACACACATTCATGCCTACACAGAAAATATGCAAGAACATTCATAATAGCTTATTCATAATAGCTCAAAATAAAAAAATAGCCCATATGGCCTCAGTTGAAGAATAAATAAATGGTAGCTTATTCGTGCAACAAGATACTATTTATCAAAGAAAAGGAGTGGAACAGCAGGGAAGAATCTCAAGTACCTAGCGCTGAGTGAAAAAAATCTTACACAGAAGAGTCTATAGTATGTGATCTATTTGAAGTTTTAGACCAGAAAATGCTAAGCTACAGAAAAAAACTGAGAATAGTGATTGTCTCTTGAATTGTGGGAGCAAAGTCTGATAAGGAAGAGAATGAGGGAACTTTCTGGATTTATAGTAATGTCCTGCATCTTCATAAAAATTCTGGGTTCTACAAGTGTTGTCCCATGAGCAGTTCCTGAACTGATCAAATGTTACACTTAAGTAATTCAAAATTAATTGTATGTTACCTCAACCATAATTAATGTGTTGCATCATCAAATATTTGGAGAATGTATTCATGCCTGCAACTTACTGGAGAAACATCAGGAAATAAGATGGATTGATAAATAGTGGGACTGCTAATTAGGTAATAAAGAAAGAGTAAAAATGGTTATAATAGAATCTGGGTGATCGGTCTGTGTGTACTTACTGACAATTCTTTTCTGTGAGCCGATAGTTTTCAAATAAAATTTTAAGGAAAAAATATTTAGTTTGAGCTGTGACCTTTTATTATAATTCCTTTTGTATTTTAAATATTCAAATAATATGAATATCCATAGCTTTATTTTTACCTCTTATTAAGAGGATAAAGATGATAAAAGACATATTCATTCACTAAATAATTGTTTATCAAGCAACTCCTTGTCAATTTCCAATAAGGAAATTGCCCTTATATTCTAATAAAAGAGAAACATTCATTTCTTAATTATTTTGCAAATACCTAATTATACCACTCATATTTGAAGTTTTAAAATAAATAATTTTCTGGGAGGCACCTGTGGCTCAGCAGTAGGGGGCCTGCCCCATATACTGAGGATGGTGAGTTCACACCCATCCTGGCGAACTGCAAAAACCAAAATACACCCGGGTGTTGTGGTGGCACCTGTAGTCCCAGCTACTCGGGAGGCTGAGGCAAGAGAATCGCCTAAGCCCAGGAGTTGGAGGTTGCCGTGAGCTGTGACGCCACTGCACTCTACAGAGGGCGATAAAGTGAGACTCTGTCACTACAAAAAGAAAGAAAGAAAGAAAGAATTTTCCTGTAAAATTTCTAATATTACTTGAGTATTTTACTTGTATTTGGTTTGAAATATTTGTATTAAAGAATATTGACCTGTTGTAAAAACAAGTGCTAAAAATAGATTTTATGGTGCTTCACATATTGAATCAACAGCTAGAAAATCATCTCCAATTAACATTCTTCATGTCTTTCATGTAAAGTACAGTCATATGATATTAGTTTATAAAATAAATGTATGCCAAAAGAAACTAGTTGAGTAAGTAATCTTTAAGAAGTACTACTTAGAAAATTTCTTAACATCAAAAACTTTCTTTCTGAAACACAGCCAGCAACATCACAAGATCTGTCCTAATACCTACATAATGTAAATTACATCTGGCATGTCTCTGCGGTACAGCCACAGTGCCCAGACATAACTGAAGTGAATAGCTTTAAGCAAGTTAATTTATAATCTCGTCCAGTGAGTGTATATGCGGCTGTCAAAAAATATTAGTCTTCTACTTACTGACTTTAAATACAAATCCTATTATCTCTATTATTGAAATGCTAAAAGCGAGCTTTTGATCAGTAGGATATTAGGTCCAGTCCTCAGTATTCTCATATTCTTTCTCTCTGTTCTTTTCTTCTATCAATTTATCCACTTGACCTGTTCCCTAAGCTCCAGTTTTATTTCTTCTGTAGAATATTTTTCATTAAACATTTCCAGCACTAAACTTTTCAACTTCTTCCCCATAAGGTTATGAACTTTTTTCTTAACCAGAGCTTTGCTATTTTCTCATCACCCAGAAGCTAAATGTGGTCCTATTCTTTTAATCAGAATATTAAGCTCCTGAATTGTATTAGTTTTTCCCACAAAAGTTTCTCATACTTCTTTGTTTCCTTTTTATCCTTCTCATCACCAGTCTAGTTTAATAATTCTGTAATAAACTATCACACTAGCTTTTTGAAGTAGAATTTATTCTATTTTCCAGGTATTGAAAACAAATAAGACAATAAAAATTCTTAAAACATAAAAGATTAGAAGTATAATTTTTGTTACTGTTATGAGTGGATTAAAAATGTGCTTTCAAAATATGTATTTTATTTTTCACAAATATACAAAATTTATATATTTAAATAGACACTATTGCCTATGTACTTCGTTACTAACTTTTTCATATTATAAATAACATCTGTGTGTATACATTTGGGTGAAACCCTTATTGTTTTTTAAAGATAATGCAAAGAGGTAGAAAAGTGACTTAAATTGCTATGAATTATTGAAATTTAAAATGATCTTGTAACATTTCTTTCTAGTCCTATATCCAGCAGTGAGTATCTGTTTTATCACACTTAAAAAAAAAATCAGTGTTCTCATTTAAAAATGATATTTTTTCAATTGCATAACTTAAATGGTGTCTTGTTACATACAGTTACCAGTCTATTTCATTCCTGCTAAAATTAATCATGTATTTGTAAGTTTGCTGGCTGTTTATACTTCATATTGTGAAATACCAATTCTTGCATTTTCATATTGGGAGCAGGTTGTCCTTGGCTTACTTTTTGCCATAGTTTTATATGTTTGTCTGTCTTTCTTCTAATTCTAATACATCCTGTGCTTCATTTCAAGAGAAATATTGGGTTTTTATTTTTTATTTTTTTTTTTTTTGAGACAGAGCCTCAAGCTGTCACCCTGGATAGAGTGCTGTGACATCACAGCTCACAGCAACCTCCAACTCCTGGGCTCAAGCAAGTCTCCTGCTTCTGCCTCCCAAGTAGCTGGGACTACAGGTGCCCCGTCACAATGCCTGGCCATTTTTTGGTTGCAGCCACCATTGTTGTTTGGTGGGCCCGGGTTGGATTCGAACCCGCCAGCTCAGGTGTGTGTGGCTGGCACCTTAGCCCGTTGAGCCACAGGCGCCAAGCCGAGATATATTGTTAATATAAAATTTGCTCTTTTAAACGGCAAATATTCCCTCATTCTCCTATAGAATCAAGACATTTACATTCAAAGTTCTGATTTCTGTGTCTGTCTAAGCCGACCAATAAACATCACCATCCTCAACACCATCTTTACCAAGTGTGCTCAAAGGGGCCTTCCTTAATGGCTCCTCCCTTTTTTCTTCACATAGAATATCCATCTTTCCATTCCCATCATGATCTTATCCAGTTACTCCAGCTCACATGAACCATCCTGAGAACTCTTAATTCTACTTCATAAATACAGTTTAAATTCCTTTATTTATCTCTATTAACGCTGCCACTTTCCCAGACCAAAGCTTAATCCCGTATTAACTAGACTGGATAGGTCCCTCTACTGCCTGTAATTCATTCTCTTTCAGCCTTAGTGACATAATAAAACAGATAAATTTGATCACACTACTTACTCCCTTGCTTAAAACCTTGTTAATAGATTTTAATTGTATATAGGAAATAAAATAAGATTTCTTACATGCCCTACGCTATTCTTCAGAACATAGCTGCCCTTGACCTTTATCTTGGCTGGCTCTCTCACCATCCTCCCGGCTCACTGCCATCCTCAGATGTCTCGAAGTCCTCCCTTACCCAGTACTGCCCCACGTCCTGCCTCCTCTGTGCCCACACCCAATTCCTCTCGTACTTACCACTGTGTGTAAATGTAACTTCCTCTGGCTGTTCTTAAGTTACTTTTCTTTATAACCGAGGCTCATGGTATCTGGGTATCTGATACATTTTCCTTTTGATGCTTGTGATACTTTTGATCATTGGTCTCATTCTTGCTGTTATGTGTTTAGCATTTGTTTTCTTCCATAGGAGCAAAGACTCTATCTATTTCTCAGCACTGTGGTCTATTTGCCAATCAGAATACCTAGCAAAAATAAGAGACTTAATGAACATTTTGCAGCCTGGAAAAAGAAAAGACTAATTCAATATTTACTTGTTGTTCACCAAATTATTACTGTAGTTACATTTTATTTCCCTAGTTATATTTTTCGAGTCAAAATCTACATCCTCTACTTGTCTAAAATTCTTATAGTGCAGAACAGTTCTGAAATACAGCAGACATCAGAAATGTACCAGTTGGGATAAATATACAGTTGAATAGTTACAACTCTGACCTTCTGGGGGAAAAAAATGAGAATTAAAGCAAAATTTTATACTGCGGTAAAACAGAAGAGTATATACAAACATCACTTCTTATGGCTGCTTAATAATTAAATTATTACTATTGAGAATGTTCTTAACTTTCTAGTAGCTTTATGTTTATCTTAGTTTTAACCTACATGAGGCGATCTGCCAATATGTAAAAATAATGTGATTAAATAAAATTTAAACAAGAGGTTGAATTTATTTTAAAAATTGCTATTTTCTCTTATGTAGTAAGTGTTAATACCTTAGTTGTGTCATACACTGATCCCCTTCAGGATCAATTCCATCAGGTTAGGAAGCCTGAATGATGCGTGGTAGGGTCAAAGATAGTCCGAAAGCAGATTTAACAGGAAAAATATCCTCGAACCTGAATTATCTAGTGGACCTCAACCCAGTTAGAATATAGGCTAAATCTAGTCGCTTTGCCCTTCTGTAACTAGGCATTGGCACTAGCCGACATTCCATAATACAGATCAAGGAGAGAAATCAGACTTTGGGATTGGAGTGGAGCTGTGACTATTGAGAATAATCCAAACTAATGGAGTCCAGAACATTAGCTTCTAAACAACAAGGGCTGGACTTCCGTCCTCAAACCTCGAGTGAAACCTAAAATCACATCAGTTAAGCAAATTAGTTATTATCTCTTGGGATGTATCTTCTCAGAGTCGACTGTGTCACTGATTAGATTTATTCTTTCTCTCTGTCCTCCAAGAGGTTTGTGTTTTATATTCTTTATGTTTGTTTGTTTTTGTTTTTTTTGTAGAGATGATATGTTGCCAAGTTCTTATTTTAAAACACGGTAGTCATATGAACTGAGGATTCTAGGTGCTGAGCTAACTTGCCCTACCAGAGAGAAATTTAGGAGGAAGAGCTGAAGGTCAAGATGAAAGTAGGAAGGGCAGAGTGGTGGGAAGGGCGTGGGAGACTGCCGCCTGCTACCGCAATGACTCTGCCCAAATATGCAGTTCAGAGCACAGAAGATCGTAAAATATCTGGTCCAAGTGCACCTCTTGTGTGAACCATTAAAGAGGCTAAGCTTCGTGTCTAAGTTGGCCTAAGATAAAACAAAGAACACAAAAGATACAGCATCCCTGGCAAAAGCTGAGACCTCAAAAGAGTAACCCTCAAAGAAGAAAGTGCAGTAAGATTTTCCAATATATATAATTTACACTCAGTTTAGGGGGCTGCACAGAAGCCACGTGTCTAATACTAACTAATCCCCCATGCCCCCACTCCCCACCGTCTCCTTGAGAAAAAGCAAGACCATCTCTCAAGGTAAGCAGAATGTAAACTTCAATGACTTTATAGGAGATCAGTCAAAATAACATAGGGGCTGCAGAAGAGGAACAACTCAGGTCTGAATCATCAAGATTATTTTTATTGTTTCATTGAAAAGGTATGCAAATTATAAAATGTGAATTATAATCCTATTTTTTTTCTTTTCTTTTCTTTTTTTTGGCAGTTTCTGGCCTGGGCTCGGTTTACAATTTTGTTCAGATTGTCTTATTTCTAACAAGATTGATGGTATTTGCAGCATGACAGGGCTCAATGATCTTTAAGACCATTATCTCTCTCAGATTGATGATTCTTTGCCTACATAACTAAATCATATACTTAAATATAGATTTTATTTGCATTACTTTTGATTCCATTAGTTAAAAGAAGGACATACTGATTAGTAAAATGAATGTCATTTAAATAGTTCAATTTTCTTAATTTTAGTGAAGGACTTTTATGGAAAATTACATCTGAGTAGGCAATGTTAAGATAAAAGCATATCTTCTAAGAATGTTCCAAATGATATTACTATTCTTGGTAATGCATAATAGGAAATTTTTTATCTATTCTTATTATCAATGTCTTCATTTGTCATATTGGATATAGGTTCTTAAACTATATACAGAAACAAATAAATGCACACAATTAATCAGATTATATTTCAAATTATGCTATCAGGCAATACTTTTATTTTAAAATTCAGATAATATTGTTTTTTAATGGAAATAAGTCTTTATTTAGTAACTTTTAATATCAAAAAAATAAAACTCTTACAATTCTCTTTACAGCAAATATATAATATCAGTGCCTTGACCCTCTTTAGCTAAAGGCCCTTTATCATAAAATATATGGTTTTTAACTTGAATTGAATTTATAATCCTTATGACTTCCCTACATATACATAACAAAATGATGTGGTAAAATTAGCAAATACTAAACTATATTGATAATTTATCATTCTTAGTTTCTGGTTTGTACAAACAGTAATATGTCAGTTCCTCAGCTTACTAGTCGCAGTGCACAATGCAACAAAATACAAAATACATGCGTAGTGAACATTCATTCATATCTGTACGAGGGCAACTAGAGATTAGGTTTCAATACTTCCTACAAGCCATTAGCATTACATCATTATATGCCACCAAGGCAATTTTTTATGCTGAAAAATCAAAATATAAATCATTATTTATAAACTTTCATATGAAATGTAACTCCTCAAGTGGAAATAAAATATAACATCTATTTACTATTGAATACATACAGGATTTCAATTTTCATTATACCGAGAAAAAAGTTCTTTTGAGTTGGGAAAATGGTGCTTCAAAAAATAATTATTGTGCTTTCAATGCCAGCACAGATTTGGGGGCATGCTGAGGGTGAGTTACAGACATCCGTAGGTGAAATGTACAAGTGTATTTTAAAGAAATCTTTCCTTATGATTGGAAATAGTTTTGAAATAAAGTAAACCCCCCTTACTGGGGGTTGTCACAGGCAGCTGCTTTTGTGAATTATGCCAAGGGCATTATCCCTTTCTCCCTCTCCCACCACTGAATTACTAAAATATAAAAATATAATTATAATGTGCAAAACAAATATGGATTAAACATGAAATGTTTCACATTTTTATCTATAGTCTAAAGATTAACAGCTTGATCAGACTAAAGAATGGAATGTTCACATCCTCAATTATTAGCCAATATAGGTGCCAGCCCAAACCCCTTCCTGACATGGGAAAAACCCAGGTGGCCATTTCCACATTCAATTGGTGGCAATTTGTTATGTGCACCTTAATGGAGGCAACGGGTGGGATTTCACAATTGCATTCCTGATCCATTGATCATACCAGCTTTGAGTCTTCTGGGCAAAATGAAGGTTAATGAGCAGTTTTGTCCCAAATTATAACCAGTGATCTAGTAAACGGCCGTCAGCCCTATTATTACCAATAAGTAATCACAATACATTAAAAAGCTACTTGCAATCCTGCAGATTTAGGCAGAAGTTGTAAAATAAAAAACTAACAAATCTATTTTGTCAAAACTGGCAGTGTAAAGAAGGCAGCACTGGAAGTGTCTGAATCATCTGCAATGCCAAAGTACCCTCCATAAAGTCTTACCGTGGTTAGGCTTTGGGACCCACTGTTGTGAATTCTTAGACCTATAAACTTTCTCATAGCTCACATGGTTATCTTCTCTCAGCAGCTGTATGTATGTATATATATATATATATACATATATATATATGTATAGTTTTATATATATATAGTTATATATAGTTATATATATAGTTAAGAGTTATATATATATAGTTAAGAGTGAATTTGGATTGCCTGGGTAACAGCTGTCTGTCAAACTGGACATGATGGTGTTCTCTTTTCACAGGTCTTGTTGGCACATTCCATGCAGAAGAGGTTGTGGCCACATGGAACTAGGGCAGCAATAACTTCATTCTCAAAGCAAATCACACCGTCGTGCTTTCGTCTTGATTCTGGAGGTGAGCTAGAGGTGGAACCACCTTTGGAAGAGGAGTAACTATTGTTACCATTAGAAAAAGCAGGGATGTATCTTGGAAGGCCAACATGGCTGCCTACACTAGATGGGTTGCTCCTAACCCTCTGAGCAAGTGGGTGTTCTGTGCTCTCAGGAAATGTAGGAGACAGACGAGGAGTAGATGGCTGACTTCCTCTACGCTGAGTCTTCAGGTTACCAGAGGGATTACTTCCAAAGCCAGCAAGTGCGTTAACTGGTTCAAACGGAGTCCATATAGTTTGAGTGGATGTTGGTAAAGAGTCAAAAGCAGGAGAGTCAACTGCAAGATCTTCTGAGTGTATGGCTAGTAGTGTATCTCCAAACCAACACTTTCCTATGCTAAATGGGCTTGTTGGGCTAAAGTCAGTCAGATAATACTGTTGATGTTGCTTTATAGTTTTTTTGTTTCTTTAGTATCGTTTTTCATTTTGGCCTGATCTCAATCTTTTCTTCTGTGTGGGAGCTAACTCCGGCAAGGTCCTAAAATAGCAAATCAGTACCTAACAAGCATGATACTTATTTGTATGAAAATATATCATTTAAAACTAGATTTACAGTACACATTCCAATCTCACGTGGTTTTCTAGTTTGCCTATGAAGAAACTGAGACACACAGAAATGACATCCAAATCACATTGCTACTTAGTGAGAAAGGAAGAATCTAAATCCTGATTTCTGACTTAAATCCATACTCTTTCAGCATTACCAAAATATGAAGAACACAGAGGTAATACAGATATAAATACTTGATACCTAAAAACCAAATTCTCTTTTTGTGCCCTTAGACGATTCAATAACATTATTAATTTTTATGTGAAAATCGAGTAATGCCTCAGTGAGTTAGATTAGGTAATGTGCTCCATCCTCTCTTACTTTAATTAGCTGAATAATTGCCTCAGCTTTTAAATTCTCTTTGTCTGCGGAGACTTAACTTGAGATTTAACTTTCATTGCATGAAAATTACATTCAGCTTGGCCTAAGATAATCTGCTCAATTTTGTTCACCAAAATGATTGACAAGTGTTCCGAATGAACAAAAGCCACACAAAGCCTCACAGTAAGAATCACTGAGCCATGAAAAAAAGACTTTCACTCTGAAAGAAAAAAGTCAAACAAAGCTGGATTCAGAATGTAAGGATATTTTATATCATTTGATATAAATATTTACATCATAAATGTCATCTAGACTTATCTATATTTTATTTTTATTTATCTATATGTAGAGCTTAAGTAGTAACTATTTTTAAAAGGTTTGTGAGATCCCCTAGTCAGAAACATGTTTATTTGAAGTAAAATCCTAAGAACGGCAGCATGTACAATGCATTATGCAGAGATAACAAAATTAAACATTAAATTGTAATAACGATTTGACCATATCTCTTTTTACATATGAGTTTGTGTTTTACATATTTTATATATTTGTCTTGCCTTTCAAATGAGGTCAAATATAGGTTGCTATTAAAATCAAGATAAAGAGAAACTGGAGGATCAACAATAGTTTATATAGTCTATTATCATTATTCAGGCAAAAGTATTGGTTTGTATGAATCCTTTATGGCTGTCCTTTTAACCTAGTCATAAAGGCAGTTAAGTGATTCGATAATATCATAACAAGGAAATAATTTTATTTGCCATGGTTCAGTACAGTATTTAAAAGGCCGAGTGGTCACATGGCATATGAAATCATGACACTTAAAGGCAAACTGCCCTGGAATGGTTTAAGCTGTTTCAAACCATTATGTTGGTGTGTCTAACATGTGACTTCCAATAGCCAGTTTTTGCCATCTGTAGTGTTGCCCTTAGCAACAAAAAAGCATGTGATAGTGCTTATGTGACTGCTGGCCTGCAACAGTGCGTAGGATTTAAGTACAATGAAACAGACAGAAGTATTGATCCAGACAACTGGAATTTTCAAATGTATTGCAATGATAATGGAGATTGGTAAGGAAAGAGAAGGAAAGAGCAAAGAAAACTATTCCAAGTGAGAGACTATCGTAACACAAAGGGCATATTTTTCAGAAGTCATTTTAAAGTTTAATTTGAATTATGTACATGGATAAAGGCTATAATGATTTCATTCCTTTGTTACATCATTTTATAATTTGCATTTAGCAAATAAAGCTTTTTGCTATGTCTTGATATGAAAATGGATAGTTCTATACTCACAACACATTTCCATCACTTACCATCACGATTAAGAAGACGATCGGGGATTCTGTTAACTGTTACCACGTTCTAATTAAAAGGATAGTGAAATAAATTTCCAGAAGAGATTCTTTTTTACATAGTTCTTATAAGTTTAAACTCAGTAGGATTATAAGATAATATATATGAAAATAACATTAGATAGTCATCCCTGATGCAAAACCATAAGATTTTTTAAAATTTTTTTTGTTGTTTTTTAGTTTAGGAATCTCCACTTGTAAAACTAAGAAAGGGAAGATTCTGTAGTGTGCAATTATAAACAAACTGAATTCACTTGCTTTATTAAGAAAATCTTGCTATATATTTTAACCAGAAAGAAAAAAATACAAATGTGACACCATAAGGACCTGTGCTAGATACATATTCATGTAAACAAATATGACCTGGGGGTTTAATCCTTCAGCGTAAGCTTCAATTCATTTAATAGTAGGTTGTGCTGTGAAGAGAACTATTGTGAAGAGAGTGAATCTCAAAAGGAAAAGTATATTCACTTTTACCATCATATATTTGTGATTGTAAAGAGAAGAAATACATAATCTTTACATTTGCAAAATAGCTAAATGGGTAGGAAGAGAACCAACAAATTCTGCAGACATCATAGTTAAGTTCCTTTATATTACTTCATTGCAAAGCATTAGGAAGTATATGGTGCTATGCCCATTTTGTAGATGAGAAACTTGAGGTATTATCTGTAGAGTGAATAAACTCAAGAATACTACTATTTAGTAATTAAGCCTATTTACACCCAAGCCTTGCTTCCCAATGTGCCACTTGGGCAGAAGGAAGCCCATGCATGTCGAACATCATAAGGTCTTGTACAGTTGGAAGAGGTAAGTGATCCACTTGAACTCCAAGCCACCACAAAGTTAAACCAATATGATAAATACATGACCAGTTCTAAGTTCCTATTTCTTCTAATAAACATTTATTTAGTGCTTTCTCTATGTACTAGTCACTAGAAAGACAACTGAGGCAAAGATACATGGTTCCTGCCTTGCCACATGTAATCACGGCTTCATGGAATTATCATGCTTTTCACTCTTAGTCCTCATTGAAGTGGTAGAATAAACCAGTAATCAAGAGAGGCATTTTTTGTTTTCTAATAGGAACATAAGTGTGATAATAGTGATCTCGTTTTCACTGTTATAACTCACTACCTAGGACTATCTGACTACATAACAATTTTCAGTGAATGATTATAGTAATCATACTTTAATACTCAATCTAAAACTATGGAAAGAGACATGTTGGTTTTATAAGACAAGAGAATGCCACATAGCTTCAAGAACGAGGAAGAGGTATGTAAACACAGTGAATGGAAACAACACCTGAGAAGTTTGGCTACAAATGGGAAGAACGAAGTAATAAACCTAGAAGGTAAAGCAGAGATGAAAATGATGTAATGTTTTTGTTAAATTTTTTTTTTAAGGTAAACAGAACTTGAATAGGTTAAGTGTTTGTTTGTCAGAAGTGTCATACTTGTCCTCCAAAAGTTCACTTTTCCCATAAAAAGGTTTCAGCAGGACACCCGGCTGCTTGTTAGATACTTGAAATACTATTTAGATCAAAAGTATGCCATGTCTACTTGTCCTCAATAAATGAATCTAACATTCCCTAGTATAGTATTATGTTGTCATCATAAACAAATTAATTTAGATATAAACTTGGATAATTTTCCCTTTTCATTGGAAAAGGAGCTTTTGTACATTTGACAGTTGCTCTGATGATTCTCAAATCTTACCCATCAACAATCCATGACTGCTAGTTGGCTGATAACAACCTTCAGAGAATAGAACTTGAAGAACTTACTTTATAGCTAGAATGCTTGTTCAAATCTTAGACCTTTTCACTTCTTAAATAAAGGTTAAAGTGGAAGTTACTTCGTGTTTCTCTGCCTCAGTTTCTTTATCAGTGTAAAAGTTTGTTGTGAAGTTTAAATGGATCAATTTATTTAATTACAGTTAAATAATATTTAAATGAATATTGGTAAAAATCTTAAGCATTTGCACTTCATTTATATCTGTTCATTTTTTATTCAACAACACAGATTTTGTTTATCCCTTACAAGAAAGTATTAGCTCACACTATACAGTTATTCACAAAATTTGCAAATTAGGAAGCACTGTTAAAAATACCCTTGAAAACATGATATGCACACCTAAAGTCTTAGGAAGAGATTTTCAGAATATGTTGAAAGTTGAACGTTAACATGTAAAATGACATTTCTTTACTCAACTCTTGCACTATAGTTATATTTGTTACAGTTTCAATTTTTTAAAGCAATAATTCCAACAATCATAAATCTATATAAACATACATAGAAACACACAAATACAGGGGGTGCATAAAATGTGAATTTTAGTTCAATGCTCAGTTTTATCCATTGATGTTATTCATTGTTGTAGATGTAAAATGAATAATGCTTCATGGAAATCTTCATTTCATTGCCTCCACACAAACCTTAACACTCCAAATTTGGGTGACAAATTATGCGAGATAGGATAAAACAGACAAGAAACAAAAAACATAGTAACTTGAAGGAGGTACATTATTTCTCTCTCTCTCTCTCTCTCTCTCTCTCTCTCTCTCTCTCTCTCAAATGGTAGCTGGCCCAATATTCCTGGGCTGGCATGCCATCTCCACTGTGTTAGAGACTCAGATATTTTCCCTCTTGTTACTTTGTCACCCCTAAAACTGACTTTCATCTATCAGTACATCCACATTTGAGCCTTGGGAAGGGGAAGAGAAATAGGGAAGGCATGAACTTTCATTTTTATGGGTGTGACCCAATAGTTGCAAGCATCTCTTCCATTCGTATTCGTTGACTAGAAGGTACTTACGTCACCACGTTAGCTGCAGCAGAAGCTAGGGAATTCAGCTTTCCCTAAAGGGCCAGAAGCCCACTGAGGACCTATACAGAAGAAGGAGAGGAAAGGAACTGAAATCACGTATGTTCCTCCCAACTGCAGTGTGGCAAAGCCCAACCATTTAAATCCTCAATTTCTGAAGTTGTTGGCAACCGTTAGCTGTCTGCCAATATTTTTACTTACTCTGAAAACTATGGCTTCAAATACAGAACAGTGAATGTTGAGGAAAACATTTTTCAGTTTACTCTTTCATACATCTTTTAATGTCAAATACTGAGCTTTCATTGTAAATAAAGAATAAAGCATAAATAAGTCTCAGTGTGGAGGTTCAGGCAGTGAGATGTTACTATGGGCTTGAGGAAAAGGAAGTTGGAAATAATTATCAATGTCTTTTCATTATAAAAAAAAATGGCTATGAAGAAAACGTTGTACACGCCATCATGCTCTCTCTTATTTACTGAAACCAAAAGAAACAGCAAAAAATAAATAAATGAATAAATAAATAAAAATACAGGTTTAAAAATTCAAAAGAATATGAGTAGAAAAAAGATAACCAACTTGAATTTTTATTTGCATTGTATTAACTGAAAGAACCAGTTTGTAGAGACTTGGTATCATTCCTTCTAAAAGTATGAAATTTCTTCTATTTTCGGTATGACCATCTACGTCTATCATTCAGAATGCAACAAACTACGCTGCATAGCCATGGTTGCTATCATAAATGGTACCTCAATTGTATTAAATTTCATGATTCATTATTATTGATAAAGCAAATAGCATAACTTTTACACCTAGAAAGCTGCCTCAACTACCCTGTTAGTTCTAAAAGTATTGCCATTGATTCTATTTTTTAAATACGTGATCCTATGTTCTGCAAATTATGACAGCATATGTCAAGTCTTTGAATTGTCACAACTTTGGCATCCAGTGAACGCTGAAATACTTTGCTCTTTAAATTCTTCTCCTTTGTTTCTCTGATGTTGTTCTTTATTTTTTGATGTTATCATTTCTTATTTTACTTCCCATAAAACATGCCACTTGGCTTCTGACTCATGTGGTATTCTTTAACGTCTTACTGGAGGAATTTGTGTGTGTCAAATCAATTAAGAGAAGAAGGGAGAAAATATATATATTTATTCTCACTTCTCTTTTGAGATAGGGTCACCATTCTGTTGCATGGACTGCAGTGCAGTGGCATCACCTTAGTTCACAACAACCTCAAACTCCTGAGCTCAGGTGATTCTCCCAGCTCTACCTCCCAAGTAGGTAGGACCACACGTGATCACCACCATGCCCAGCTATTTTGTAATTAATCAATTTTTGTTTTTAGATACAGAGGCTTGCTATGTTACCCAGGCTGGTCTTGAACTTCTTTTTTAGCCTCAAATGATCCTCCAAAAGTGTTAGTATTGCTGGTAGGAATGCAAGCTAATATGTTCCTTTTGGAAAGAAGTTTGGAGAACTCTCAGAGATCTAAAAATAGACCTGCCGTTTGATCCTGCAATTCCTCTACTAAGTGTATATCCAAAAGACCAAAAATCACTTTTCAACAAGGATATTTGCACCAGATTGTTCACTGCAGCTCAATCATAATTGCCAAGTCATGGAAGAAGTCCAAGTGCCCATCAACCCATTAATGGATTAATAAATTGTGGTATATGTATACCATGTAATAAAATGCAGCATTAAAAAAGGATGGAGACTTTACCTCTTTTATGTTTACATGGATGGAGATGGAATATGTTCTTCTTAGTAAAGTATCTCAAGAGTGGAAGAAAAAGTAGTCAATGTACTCAGTACTTTTATGAAACCAATTTATAATTACTCACATTTTCTTATGAAAGATAAATCACAACTATAGCCCAGGATAAAGGAGAGAAGTGGGGGGAGATGGGAGGGGAGGGGAGGTGGGATAGAGGGAGGGTAAACAGTGGGACCACACCTATGCAGCATATTGCAAGGGTACAAGTCAAATCTATCAAGAATAGAACATAAATGTCTTAACGCAATAATTAAGTAAATGAGGTGAAAGCTATGTTGATTAGTGTGATGCAAGCACCTCAAATTGTGGAGTTTTTACATAAAAAAATCAACACATTGTACCCCACAAATGCATAAATGTATTCATGATCTCTGTGCATATGAGTTAATACAAGGAAAAAAATAGCAAAAAAAAGTGTTAGGATTATAGGTGTGAGGCACTGCATCCATCCTGGAAGAGTTTCTCAATCTGAAATTTCCAGCTTGCTATTTTATTCTTCATCAGCATTTATGCTATTTTTCTTCCATTTAATGTGCTTATTGTAAACACTATTTATTTTTCAATACTATATATAAATATATATAGTAAATACATATATTTTCAGTTGGAATTTTTGGAGGAGGGATATTTTCTCTTGACACAAATTGTTCTGATTTTTTTGTCTCTTTGAGTGTTTTATCAGGCTTATTTTAAGTTCTTGAGTATTCTGTTCTAATATTGTTTCCTCAGATAATTTATATCATTCAATTTTTATTTCCTTTATATTGTAGTGATTGTATTCCTTTGGTTTCTGGTTGTTTTTTGTCCCTGAGGTCATGTTATTCTAGGGGGCATCAGTTATTTTCTCTGACAAGGGATGTGAGGAAGGGCCCACATGCAGCTTTTAGTCTGTGTCAGCTGTAATTAATTAGATTAAAGTAGATGATCCCCTGAACAGAACACAATGAACACCTATTTTTTATTAGAAGTCCCATGTTTATATGGGTCAAATCTATTGCTCTTTCTGACTTAGCACCTTGGGCAATCTGTCTTGCTAACTGGTACCAACATTTAAAGTGAAAGGAAGATGCTGATTGTTTCAAGAAAATGTGGACAGAAGGAAGAGCAGAGCTAATACTCAAAAGAAGAAACACAACCAGTGTGAAAAACAATAAGATGGATGAAGCTTAAGAAGGAATTGATGAATTGGAATGTCAGAGTGAAGAATTATCCTGGAAGGCAGCAAGAAACAATAATGTGATATTTTAAAAATTAATAATAGAAATAATAACAATGAACTAAGATACCCAGATGACAGAAATAGTATGTAATATGTAATATGGAATGAATCAGTTAGCTATGAGCAAGCAAACTAATCATATCTCAACTATACCTGAGTATTCTGTAATGTATGTGGACTTCCAACCGTGTGTTTCTATGTGAAAATAAAAGATCAGGAAAAATAATTCCTAAGGCTAGTGATGAAAGTAAAATGAAAGGCAAGAAATAAAGAAATTGGTAATTTGTAGCCATAAAAAAAAACAAGTTTAAACAGTGATAAATCAAATTTCAATCTCTTGCACAAAATTCACGACACTGTTCCAGAGACCCTGTCCCTCCTTGCAAAACCTGCACACTGAACAGGAGATAGAACTTTTGTGAAATTTAAAATATCGTTAACATTCCATATGTGATTCAACATAATTTAAAAGAAACTCCTGAGTTCCTATAAAGAATCCCATGAGGCAACAAGATGCTGAGGTCTCTTGTACTGCCACTGAACTTCACTGAAGGTCGGTTTGGAAATTTCAACTGCTTTTGAATTGACTTTGAAGCCTTGAAGTGGCAGCAGCTGACACGTTGCCATGGCTGCATTTCCTCCTCAGCTGAGGAAGCTATACAGAAGGGATATAGGTCAGAAAGTGTTTCCACTGACAAAGCAACTGCATATTAAAATCAAATGCCTTTATAAACATCATATGCTAAAAGAGAATTGCTAATACTAGTATCAGCTTATTAAATACAGAGTGGTTTATCTTTGGGGTAGTGTAGCTAGCAGCATTGTGAGACCTGCGGCATTCAAGGTTAAGAATACTCTTTTTCCTGCATATTGGCAGTTCAATTTTTAAAAATAGGACCATGATGAAACTTTTTTCCCATCAGTTTCTTCTATGTTTCTTGCAACTGGGGTATGGATATTCAATTGAATAATTCACCCAGAAGTTAGTTCATCTCTGAATAAACTGAAGGATCAACTCTTTGCTCAATAAATATCTGTTGGTCAGTTGATTCTTCACTTTGACAAAATTTCTTAAATGTGGCTGAAGCAAGATATAACTCAATGGAAGGAGAGAATAAAGATGAGAAAGAGAGGAAGGGAGGAAGGATAGAAAGAAGGAAGAAGGAAGGAAGGAAGGAAGGAAGGAAGGAAGGAAGGAAGGAAGGAAGGAAGGAAGGAAGGAGAAAGGAAGGAAGGAAGGAGAAGAAGGAAGGAAGAGAGAAAAGTAGAAGGGAAGGAAAAAGGAGGGAGGGAGGAGGGAGGATAGGAGAGGGAAGGAGGTAGGAAGGAAGGGCAGGCACAGGAATCATAGTCTTTCCACAGAAGGAGGAAATAGTATTTGCAAGACGGTGGTTGAAATGGAAATTTGTAAGTTGCCTTTACTTTCATCTTCAGACAACTGTACCTATTATCATGGTGTATTCACACTTTACTATTTTTATTAAATTTCGTTTGGATTAAGTTAACTCAATGTACAGTCTAAGGGTAGTGTCTGATTGGCTTAAGCTAATAATATATCCATTTTCCCCTGAATAAAGTTACCATTTCAGGGATAGGTAGATGACTCAGTTTGAGCCAGTACATACATACTTTGGGGATTTTCTGGAAAATAAAAGGCTTTCAATCTTCTGTAATGGTAACATGAGGATTTGAGGTCTCTCTGAAGCTGTCTTGGTACCACCAGTGAAAAGGTTGAAGCTGGTAGAAGGTACCAGTGACATCTGGGGACAGAGACTACCCGAGGAGAGGTGGTGGATATCTAATGACATTTCAGCCTTGAACCAAACCACAGCCTGAAGGCAGAACTACCATAGACTGTTTGGACTGTGTGGCTTCAAGGGAAATTACATTCCTTATTTTTTCTAGGCCAGTTTGAGTTGAGTTTTCTATTTCTTGCTCTTGGGAAAGAATACTGATATCATTCCCCTTAATTCCTAAATAGTTTTACCTTTTGAGCCAAACGAAGATAATTGAAATAACTAAAACACAAAATAATGATTATGTTCTTGGATTAGAGATCCACGAAAATCCCTTAAACACAGATGTGTGACCTCCTGGGAGCTCTCGGAAGAATATGAAAATGAGCAAGACAAAGGCTGTGACTCTAAGAACTGTGTAAATGGCAGGTGTCAGGATGAAATCACTTGTGTCAGACCCAGACAAAGTAGGGCTGGCAAGGCACAAAGGAGACAGGGTTCATGTTCACATGTCTGGGATAATAACTGTTTTCAGGACTTTCTAAAAACCCTATAAGAAACCCCTCCCTTCACATCCTCACATTTTTGCTTTGTACAGCTTGCACCATTTCATATTTATTCATATTTGTCTATGACAAGGTTTCTTACTACGCATTCTTTACTGCAGCAGTAATTCAGATAAAATGCACAGGGGAAAAGTGAGAGGGAAGAAGGGAGGGGGTGTGGGGCCACGATGTGGGACACTCCTCTTGGGGACAGCACACTATTATTAGAGGGACTTTACCCAGCAAATTCAAGCAGTGTAACCTGTCATTTGTACCCTCAATGATTCATCAACAATAATAAAAAACACCCCAATGACTACTAAAGTAAGCTTGTCACGTCAAAGAAAAACAAAATGCTCTGGAAAAGAACTCTTCCCAGTAATGACATCTCCACCAATGACCTGGCGACACCTGTGGTTTTGAGCTTTTGAAACCAATAAACTCTGTTTCTAAGCTCTTCTTATATCCCTCACCCTTTCTACCAATAAGTTTTCCCTTCACCCTTTCCTCACTGGATGCTCTGGGGGTTGCCCACTCTTTGCAACCCAGATTCTAATCCTCATTTCTCATTCCCCAATAAGATCAACATATTTGAAGACTTTCTTCTAGTTTTGTGGGAGTTTGAAAGAGTGTAGAAAAGTGCAGGAGCTAGCTTAACAACCAAAGAATTAACAGGAGGTAGATAGTTTACTTTCACCATTCACAAATGAGAAAACTGAGTAATTAAGTTAAAAAGTACCCAGCGAGGTAACAGAACTGTTGGGGGAAGTTGCTGATACCCAGGTACTTTGGCTTATATGAACTATCTCCAAACACATATTAGCAAATGGATATGCTATCTATGTTACAATTATACACATGAGAAGTCCACCTGTTCATCGGCAAATCTATTAGTAATAAACACATAGCTGTTGTATCATAAAGAATTTGATTGGCTTTGGTCTCTGACTCCTTGGAAGAAAGCAATTAAATTCTTGTGGTGTCCCAAGTGACAAGATTTCTTTATTATTTATAGCAGACTTTGATAATTTATGCTAATAGGATAACTCATGAGTGCCCATAATTAGCTAATGTTAGTAAGATGATTTTGGACAGGGACTGGCCCCCCCCCCGAAAAGCTGACTCTGTCATGAAGGGATTAGAGCTTTGAGCCACACAAAGCCAGCCCAAGTTCTAACCTCAAGGGAGGGAAGAGAGGCTGGAAACTGAGTTCAGCCAGGTGGCCAACGATTTAATCCAGCATGTAGCAAAACTGAAATGAAAACTCTGGACAAAGGGCGGCGCCTGTGGCTCAAAGGAGTAGGGTGCCGGCCCCATATGCTGGAGGTGGTGGGTGCAAACTCAGCCCCGGCCAAAAACTGCAAACAAAAAAGCTCTGGTCATAAAACTTAGTACAGCTTCCTAGTTGGGGAACGCACAGATACACCAGGAGAGAATTCACAGAAGCTCTGTGTTTTCTCCCAGACCTCACTGTACGTGTCTCTGCATTTGCTGACCCTCTTGATTTATGTTCATTTCAATGTTCATTTCCATCAAGTGCAGCAATTTCCTCAGTCTTGTGAGTCATTTTAGCGAGTTACAGAACCTGATGGACTCGAGGACACCTTCAAACTTACAGCCAGTCAGAAATACGGGTGGCTCCTGTTAACCTAAGTGAGACTAAAGAACAACACCAGGGCAGCAGTGTTAGGGGCCATACCTTTTAGTTTGTATGGTCGATGCGAACTCCAGGTGGCTAATGGCAGAACAGATTTGCAGTACACCCGGATTGATTGGGAGCAGTTGGACTGAACTGGAACAATAACACCCACCACAGTGAAATTTTGGGAACTTTACAAAATATTAAGAAAATGGTGTAGTTCAAATCCAAGTCTAATACAATTATATTCAAAGAAAAAAATAATTGTCCCTTGGTATTTTCTCCAACAAACTATAGTTAGGATTCCAGAAGAGTTTTAGGGAATGCACTGAGCTTTTGGAGGACAATTTGCTAAAAGACTTGTAAAGAGAGTTATGTTGTTTCAATACCTTCTAAGTTAGAGCTACTGATGTTCATAGCTCACAGTTGCAGGCTAAGAGACAAAAGAGAGAATTAGGATTGCACGAGCAGGTAGCTGTATACAAATTCCCTTCTACACCTCACTCTGTAGTGAGGACAGAGTGCTTTCGAGATATTTCGTTTGTTTGCTATTAGAGTCATTGCAAGTATTGTGGGTGGGAAGGAGCTTCTGAGCCCCATGGAATGATGTGACTTTAGAGCCTAGGAGTGAATCCAGGGATCAAATTCAGGTCATTTATTCATAAATATTTCGGGGGTTTTCTGTCATAATACACTGATCTATGAATTAAGGTAGGGTTTTGTTAATCTATAAACTGGAAATGTGTACTTACATATTCATAATTTATGGCCATTTTTACAGTTCCCGTAACATCTGCATCTCCTCCCTAAGATCCTGTGCATGATCCCATTTCCTATGAGAAGATTCTCACCCGAAAACCACTAGCATTGCCAGGAAGTCGCGAGTGCTGATTTGACGTCAGTGATCATGACTTTACAATGTGTGCACAATTGTACTATTTTCTCCAGTAAACTTCAGCTAGATGAGAGCCAGCCCAGACTTGGCTGCTGACATTACAGAAGGGAGGGATAGGGTGATTCTAAAGATGTTACTAACGAACCATCAATCCAGTTAAATTAAAAAAGAGGTGAAGACAGGTAAGGGGTGTGAATAGTGAGAATGTGGAGAGGTCAATGGAGTGGAGGGTACAAAGGCAGAACTGTTTCATGGGACACGTACTTAGTACAAGCAGAGTGGCAGAAAGCGTGGGAAGCTGCCAAAATATTCTCTGGTCTCATTTCAAGTCTTCTTCGGCGAGTCAAGAGGCACAACCACCCAAGCTGTTCGATTCAGAGGAAAACATGTATAACCCAAAGTCAAATACTGGTACACCCCAAAATAAAGTGTACGGCTCAGTCTTTTTTTCAGTACTCTATGAATTTAAAAAACAAATATCCTGATGCTGTGGCTAATTAATTTATAAATTGTTTTGAGGTGATCGGTAGTGTTTGACAGATTTTCACATGAAATTAAATCTAGACCTATTGAAAGAGTCCCCCACCCCCTTGGGGGAGCTTTCCTGAAGTCAACTTCCAATTCTATCTGCTGCCTCAGGAGAAAATTAGCCAGCTAAGTCCAACTTATCAGGACAGGAAAATATTCCTCTCTCTCAAAGTCTACTCTGCCCCACACTCCGGGACTCCGAGCACGCTGTGCATAGGAGCAGTTAGGGAGCTGGTATAATGTCTTTATTTTATAAATACATGAACAGTGTTCCTTTGCAATGCATTAGGTAAGAGTTTTAAATACTTTATAACCATCAATACATTTAATACTATCATAGTAGTGCTTACTTCATGAGATAACTTTTTGTTATGTGCATTTTTCAGAATATACACTGAACTATAGGGAAGAGAAATAACTTTCTCAAGGTCACAGCTGAAAAGATGGTGTGGTTTGAACCAAGACCATCTAGTCTTGGCATTATCCACTCCATTTTCCTGTCTCTCAGTGGTTTTTAAAAGACCTTAAGCTTCTGGCCAATTAAAGTGTTAGAAGAGGCCCTTAGGCGGTGAGAATAGCACAAGCAAACACATGGGAAGAATAGGAGTTTTGTTTTGTTGTTTTTAAATTCACTGTGCTCAGATTGATTTAGTGACTAATTTTAGGATGGAGTAACATAAGACAAGCAAATGAAAATACTTACAAACATTAACCAAAATGTTAAAATCATATTTGAATAAAAATGCAAAGAAAACACTCGGAGTAAAAATAATACATTTCAGTGTATTGAGAGTATCATTCCTCTATCTTTGATGAGTCCAGGCCATTTGCTAGACTAGAATTCGCCTTTTTGGGGAGTATACTGAGGCTCCCAAAGATGACTCCAGATTCAATGGTTCACAACTAGAAGATCTCAAAGGACTTAGCATATAGTTTTACTCATGGTTAAATTTTATTACAGTAAAATATTGTACAGCAAAAGCAGTGGAAGAAAGGAAGGAAAGAAAGAAGGAAGAGAGGGAAGGAGGGAGGGAGGAAGGAAGGAAGGAAATGAGGCAAAGAAAAGAGGAAATTAGTCACCAGTTTTCAGGAGTCCTCTGCCAATGGCATTGCATAGGACACATATCATTTCTCCACTGTTAAGTTGTGACAACACTTACAAAGGATTTTCTGTTAGAAGCTCATTACACACTCAGCATCTGAAGGTTTCTTTGTTTTCAATTAAATCACATCTGTGCACATTAATGCATTTATGGGGTACAATTTGTTGGTTTTATACACAATTTGAAATACTTACAACAAACTTTCATCACACTTTCTTAATTATTGTGTTCAGACATTTATATTCTACACTTAATAGATTTGACATGTACCTTTGTGAAATGCACCATAGGTGTGGTCCCACCAATTACCCTCCCTCTACCCATTCTCCTCCCCTAACCCTCCCCTCCCCCTCCTCTTTCCCCTTCATCTTGGGCTGTAGTTGGGTTATAGCTTTCATATGGAAGTGTGGGTGATTATATATTGATTTCATAGTAGAAGCTGAGTACATTGGATACTTTTTCTTCCATTCTTGAGATACTTTACTAAGAAGAATATGTTCCAGCTCCATCCATATAAACATAAAAGAGATAAAGTTTCCATCTTTTAAGACTACATAATACTCCATGATGTACATATACCACAACTTATTAATCCATTCGTATGTCAATGGGCACTTGGGCTTCTTCCACGACTTGACAATTATGAATTGGGCTGCAATAAACATTCTGGTGCAAATATCTTTGTTAAAAAGGGAGTTTTGGTCTTCTGGATATATACCTAGTAGAGAAATTGCAGGATTGAATGGCCGGTCTATTTTTAGATTCCTAAATGATCTCTAAACTTCTTTCCAAAAGGAACATATTGGTTTGTATTCCCACCAGCAGTGCAGAAGAGTTCCCTTTTCTCCACATCCACATTAACATCTAGAGTTTTTATTAGGGACTTATTATGTACTCACTTTCTCCCTCATATGTACCAAAATTCCAGAATCTCAAAGGGAAAGCAGGTGTGCAGAACAAAGCACACTGTTTGTAGGGACATTTAGGTACAACGAGCCACTCTCATTTAAAGGAAGTTTGATACTGGTGTATGAAGCAAAAAAAAAAGGAATAGAAAAGAACAAAAAATGAAAGAGGCTAGACAGTAAAACATAACAGGTGGTGTAAGCAGTTTGTTTATTTGTTTGTTTTCTCTCCCTATGGCTTGGTAGTAGAACTTCAGATTTAATTGTGTTTTCCTTTTGCCAGAGACTCTCATGTCCCCAGACTTTTAACTCCTCTAAGATCAAGAAAAGAAAATAAAGCTTACAAATATTAAACAAATGTCACAAACATTAAACAAAAACTTGCTGCTGTCTGATAGTATTTCTACTGTGTTATTCAACTAAGGATTTATTTCAACAAAATTCATTTAAAGAAATTTTGATACTGCCAATGTCTCTCATTAAGACTCCTGGAGACAGATGTGGGTTGCAGTGAGTAATTGAACCAACAGATCTTGTTTACAAAACAATTTTGGACAGTTTGTGTTTATGATAGATGATAGCCTAATGCAATCAAGACCAGGCAGTATAGTCAGTGTCAGACAACCTTTAGAGGGTAACTGGGCTTGCACTAATGACATGCTGAGTAACCTGACTCTTTAAGTTCATTAGCATTGCCAAGTTCTGATCAGGGCTTTGGAGTTGCAAAATGACTCAAAATAATGCTTAGTGTTGAATTTCTTGCAGACTAGTGGGGGATGCAGTACATGTGCATAACGCATCATTTCAGCAGGGTTTTTAAAGTACCAAGAGTAAAAATTACCTTGTTTCTCCCAAAGTCTTTTTCACCTTAATAAATAGTAACTTTATCTTCCATTACTCAAGTCATTCTTTTATTTTTATTTTTTTATTTCTAAGAGTTTCATTGAGGTAACTGAACATCCTTGACTCTTATTTTCTTTTGTTCCCCCAGGGGTCCCAAAACAAAAAAGTACTCCTCTCTTTCTTTCACACCCTACGATGATACTTTGGGCAAATTCCAATGACTTCACCCCCGAATGTATACAGAATCTTATCACTTCCCGCTAACTCCACCTCTACCCTCGCATCAAACCCATCATCATCCCTTATATGGAGTATTAATAAAATCCAGTACGTGCTTCCTGCTACCACACTTGCACATTTTAAATTCATTCTTAACATGACCGCCAGAAAGCTCCTATTAAAATATGTACAAGTCTGACCTCATCACTTGTGCTAACCTGCCAATTACTTCCCAACTCACTTGAGTAAAAACAAAAGCCCTGAGAGTGGCTGAGAAGTCCCTTGAAGACCTTCCCCCTCTGAATCCTCCTCCAGTCCTCCCCAGCCCCAGCTCTTCACTCCAGCCATATGGCTTTACTTCCCTTCCTCCAATTCCACATGCTGACTTTTGTCTTTGAATCTTTTTATCTTTCTTCAGGCCATTTCCTCCTGTTCGCAGTTTTCTTTTACCTTGTTTTCCCATCTCTGTCTGTTCTTTACTCAAAAATCATTTTCTCCGTGTTTGTACATGGTTATTTCAAACTTCATGCCCTCATAGCCCCCCAACACTGTTTACCGCACTTCCTTCTTTTTCTCTACGTCACTTCCCTCTGTGATGTGATACCTAGTTTTGTATATATTTTGATGTTTGGCACTGGTAACTTGATGGTAACCCCCAGGAGGGCAATGGTTTTGTTGGTTTTATTTGATTCACTGCTATTTCTTTAGCAATTAGGACAATATTCAATGCATAGTAGTTTCTCAATAGGTATTTGTTGAAATAATGACTTTTCTTTCCAAAGTGCTGTGTGAGTCTCTCAGACAAACTGTCATTCTCTCTCTGGATGTCTGTAAACGTTGTCACCTATATAAAAATCTAGGTGGCCACCTGTCCAGCTGTCTGACTGAACTCTTGAGTTTAACTACAGGGACATGGCCGGCCAGCTACATGACTTACTAAGTTCAGTTCAAAATATAATTGTGATGTCAAAATCTTTAAGAGGCTCTGGGCCTGTAGCTCAGCAAGTAGAGCACCAGCCACATACACTGAAGCTGGCGGTTGAAACCCCGCTAAACAACAATGACAACTGCAACCAAAAAAATAACCAGGTGTTGTGCCGGGCGCCTGTAGTCCCAGTTACTCAGGAGGCTAAGGCAAGAGAATCGCTTAAGCCCAAGAGTTTGAAGTTGCTGTGAGCTTTGATGCCACTGTACTCTACCCAGGGTTACATAGCGAGACTGTCTTTAAAAAAAAAAAAAAAAAATCACTAAGAATTTTAGCATGGCAACTCCCAAGTACTAAGCCAAGGGTGACGTTCTTCTGAATACAAGTTACATGTCCATGAAGCCACCCTCTATATCTCTTAATCTCCACACCCCAATGATTAGCAATATCACTGGGGAAAAATAGACATTCCATAAATGCTTATTGACTAAATGCTTACATCCTCACCTAGAAGAATTTGAAAATATCCTAATTATATATGACTATCACAAAATAGTCCTAATAACTGGAAAAATAATTATAATGGAAAGTCTGGATCAAGTAAAATGTGTTTTTCTAAGTGATATGACAGTTTCAAAGGAAAGTCAGAATTAGGTGTTGTCCTAGGTTCTAGTTCACTGTGACATTTCATCCAGATTTTTAGACCTCTCCAAATTTCCTGTCTTAGACATTAAAAAACAAGATTAAGGACAAGATACATCATTCTCATCTATTCTTTTTCATTTACCAAATAAGTCTTTATTTTATTCAAGATGTAAAGCAACTGATTCAAGATGATATCACCTAGAATCATAAGGGTAACAGATTAAGTCAATGGTGCATATACTTTCTGAATTATCTGTATTAACTGAAAAGAAGAAATCTAATATAGAGAGGCCATTTTGTCTTGATGTAAAATCAAATATATGTGTTTAAATTATATATAATATTTATATTGATTAACAATAATTTGGTTTTCAATTCCCAAGTAGAAGAGAGATTTTTGTTATCATTGTTTCCTGTGGCATATTTTGGAGAAAACAGGAATTTGAAGATGAGTTTTAAATTTCAAGAGAATATTTCCCAAAGAATAGAAGGTATGTCTATTTGTCATATATAAATCTAAATTAGAGAAAATGGTTATTGTATTTTCTTTTGTGCTGACATTAAAAAGTCTGAAAGTCTCTGAAATCTACACCATTTTGGACAGATGAATGAAAAGAGATATGATTAAATTAGGAAATAAAAGTGAGCTTTCCACAGGAGTTGTAGAAATGCAGAATGTTCAGTTAATCTACCTTTTCTTCATGTCTTCAAGGTCAAGGGCAACCTTCTCCTATTAAGGACAGCAATAGTAGTATAGCACTGCTGTATAGCACTTGAGAACAAAGAAGAATAATTCAGTATGGAAGTAAGTGTCAAGGTTTCCATTTTTCTCTTAAATCTCTTATAAGCCAGTATTGGTTTTTTAAATCTGCAAATGAAAGGCACATGTTATAATCGCTTACTGTTTAGTATTTTCTGATCATTCTATTGATATTTTCTCTACTTAAGAAACTTAAAACTTATAGTGATACCATACCACATTGTGGATTTAGTATATAGAATAACATCCTCTAAATTCAGAAAATAAGTGAAAGTAGTTTTAAACAGCAAAAGTTGACGTTTTGAAAAATAAAATTAATAAAATATAATGTTTTATTATGATTTTCAATAATTCTTTATTATATATAGTCAATGACTTGAAAAGGCCCTAAAGTTTAATATACAAAATTAAAAACATTTTTGAATGAAATAACATCATGTGATTATTCTGTGAATAAACTGCTTTCTTCTGGACAAATTAATATCCAGAAATCATATTTCTGTATATAATCTATTATTGATGTTCATGAAAAAACAATTAACAGAGAAGTGCAAAACCTAAAAGAAAACAATAACAGATCAAAACTTAATAAGAATAATTTATGAAACTAACACTGAACTATTTAATCACCAGAATGCACATTGTAAGTGGAAAGGGGATAAACAGGGCAAGAAAATTTCAAGGTAAGGTAATATAGTTGTCAATAAGAAATCTGCAGAATAAGTCTTCTAGAGTAACCCACCGGCAACTAAATTCATGTATAAAATAGAAAAAGGCAAAACTCCTTATATTTAAACTACATGGGCTATCATTGGACCAGATGCCTTGATGTACTGCTAATTCGTATTTTGCTCATCTTTTTAACTATGTCATTAAACCTACAAAAATACCTCTTTTTGTATAGGATCATAAAAGGTGGTGTACAGAGCTCCAGCATGAATACAATACAGAATAAACATTTTATTTTTTTGAGAATAAACATTTTAAAATAATTACATTAATACATATAAAAATGTCTTAGTTTACTACCATTCCGAGACTGTTATCAATTAATGAGATGGAACTGTAGTTCAGTGACTTTGTAGATCAGTATATAATCAAATGTATGATCAGTATCCTATTCTAGAAAATGATGCATTGTGTATTTGTTCAAATGCTATAGTCTCCATGATGATCATCTACCAACTCTTATACTTTCTTTAACTTATAGTTTCTTTGCACTTGTTCTTACTAGTCTTTAACTGAGACTGAAGAAGGGCGACCTTCTTCTAAATCCTAATTCTGCAGTCGACACCATTCAGGTCACAAAATGTGTCCATTTTGCTTTTCATTGTATCTCTAACTCTCGTACATCTAACTTTAGTACATCTAGGCAGATGTTATATTAGTAAGATCCACTCATTTATTCATTTATTATTTATTTATCTCCAACTCTAGTACATCTAGGCAGATATTATATTAGTAAGATCCACTCATTTATTTATTTATTATTTATTTATCTCTAACTCTAGTACATCTAGGCAGATTTATATTAGTAAGATCCATTCATTTATTTATTCCACCTACTGTGTGTCACCTACTGTGTGTTCCAGTAGGTGGAATAAATAAATGAATGGATCTTACTACTATAACATCTGCCTAGATGTCATAGGTTTGCGAACTTACACATTGCTCAACATGATGCCCTTATTGCAAAGATAGAAAAATATATATGACATATATAATAAATATATATTATATGATACATAAAATATATAATAAATATATATAATATAAAATATATAATAAATATTAAATATATAATAAATAAAATACATAAAATATACAATAAATGTATAATATATATAATATAAGATATATAATAAATATATATTATATGATAAATATGTTGTATATTATATAATAAATATATATACTGAGATATAGGAGGATATATGAGAAAATATAACTGAGATATAGGAAGAAATGTGAGAAATATTTTATATTATATATTATTACATGTAATAATAATATATTAGTTATTAATATAACTAATTAATAATATATTAGTTATTAATATATTAATTATATTATATATAATTATCATATAATTATATAATAATAATATTATATATTAATTAATTAATAACATATATAATATTTATATATTATTACATAATAATGTATAATATAAAATATATATTATATATTATTACATGTAATAATATATTAGTTATTAATATAACTAATAATAATATAACTAATTAATAACATATTAGTTATTAATATAATAATATATATAATATTATGTTAATATTATAATAATATAATAATTAATATTATAATAATAATTAATATTAATATTAATAATATAATATAATATAATAATTAATATTATAATAATTAATATTAATATTAATAATATAATGATATAATATTATATTAATATTATAATAATATTATATATATATTATAAAATATATATGATAAATATTTTATATTACATATAATTATTATATAATAATATATAATATAAAACATAAAATACAATATAAAATAAATGTTTATTTATTTAATATAAATAAAATATAAAATATATATAATAAATGTTTTATATTATATATATTATGTAATAATATATATAATATAAAATACATATAATAAATATATAGTAGGATAAATATGTTGTATATTATATAATAAATATATATACTGAGATATAGGAAGATATATGACAAATATATAACTGAGATATAGGAAGAAATGTGATAAATATAAACAGATACATCTCTCAAAGCAATGAAATCAACTTCCAGGATGACTACTTATTAGCAAACTCCACCCACCTGGCCAATTAAGGAATTGCCCACACCCCTTCTGGATATAAATAGCCTCAAGGTTCTGGCTCTTGTTATATTATTTGATTAAATCTTAACTTAGATGTTGTGAAGTCTATTTTGGTGTATGATACTTAATATCTTTCACCTTTAAACATATGAGCAAAAGCTTGCCTCTAAAGCTGAAAGTCCCAAGTTAATTCCAAGTAAAGTTAAAGCGTTAACATTATACCATGTGTTGATTCTATTTCCACAACCCTAAGGAAAAGAAATTACACTTAGCTTGACTTGGAGATGAAAATAGTTTAGTACATAATTATATTACAACGAAGGAATGGCGCAGAGAGACTGATAATTAACCAAACTCTAAATAGTAAGCTAGGGTCTAACTGGAAACTTGAGTTATGGTCCAGAAAGTTTTGTGTGATAGCAAGATATCTCAGTTGCTAATTTTAAAGTTGCTAAGATGTTGTCATATAATTAAAATCAGAAATGTATTAAGTTTTGGAAAGGAATTTGTTCTTCTACAGACTATTGAATTCATTAGGACATGGGGGTGCCCCTTACCTACTGAGAACACATTATTAGGCCCCAGTGAATGCCTAATACCTGGGTAATAATGAACCCTATATGTACTATAATTTCCTCATAAGTACATACATATAGCAAAGTTTAACTTACAAATTACACATGGTATGGGATTAACAACAATTGATAATAACCTAGAGCAATTATATCAATGTTCTGGCATAATTCTTCTCGAAATAAGACTTCTTGGAACACAACAGTGTGATACCTCAATAGTTGATCTAGTAACAGAGAGCTCATAAGGGACTAATGGGTGGGTAGCATCTATACCTGGATACACTGGACAAAGGGACAAATAAAGGAATTGTTTATTTCTGGAATTTTCCATTTGAAAATGCTACATCTTAAAATTAGAATAACTTATGAGTTGCAGTACAAACTACACAAACTATTAGAAGTTTTTAGGATGGAAATACCTCATCTCACACCTGCAAATAGCAGTTGTTCCAGGTTAGACTTTGCTCTTGCTTCTGCCACACACACCTGAACACCACTTTTATTATCTCAGGGCTCACTTCCCTTCAGCTTTTGCCAACCCTCATGGCTCTTTTCTTCTAGGATCGCAGCCCTTTGACTAATCCTATGCACAAGGACTTTGAAAAAAGTGCCTCCTCTTTCTGCAGGGCTTTTCAAGGAAGGTTGAGGAGTAAGGATATTGCTATATAAACTTCCAAGAACACTTAAATCACACATCCCCCCCCCCAAATTTATTTATTACTTATATACCTGAAATATTATTAAAATTTACATAGTTATGTGTTCAAGTTATAGAGTTGGCTGAAGAATGTAGCCATCATGAATAACATCATTTTTAGATAAAAATTTACTCAGAATTCAAAATTGACCTGAGAAACATAAGGAGAAGTTTTGATTTATCTTTACCTCTAGGTAAGTTTCATTCAGTGGCTCATCACAAAACCATTTTTTAATGTAGATTTAATGCAAGAATATGGCATCAGCTCTGAATTTTCTCTATTCTTATTCCTTATCCAATCTGTATAATTGTGTTGGCCACAACACTGTAACTAGGAAAAAGGTTCTATGAAGTTTATCGTAAAATATTCAAAATGCAGTTAGTTTTTATTTGTTTAATTTGTTACTTTATTGCTGCTATTGTCAAGCAGAGCTAAAGATTGCTGCTTAAATTAATGGGTTATGATTGGGTAAAATTATTATTTCTAAATTTTATCTTGTGGGAGTTCACAAGTGAAGATATGCTTGATACGCCCATACAGAAATGTTGTTTAGGAATCGGATAAAAACAAAACCACCTGAGGTGTGTTCTGCTCATAACTATAGCACTTCTCTTTATGTGTAATATTTACTCAAAATACACTGTCACATGTGGTTATTCTGCTTAAAAATGGATTCATTTCTATTTCTACTCTCTTAGGCTTAATGTAAGGTATTAACTTTGGTATTGTGTGAAAAACTGCCACAAAGAACAAAAAAAATAGGATAATAACACTAATCATAGAAATGATTAAACTAAGAAATGTCTAATTTTTTAGTGCTGATTCAGAAAGCCAATTCAGTGGGGAAAAATGAGAGAATCATCTTATATACTTGTCACCTCGGGAATAAAAGTTGTAGTGAATATTTGATCATTTTCTTAACTTGTTATTGAAAATGATAATATCAGTACACCCCATGTCACAATATGTACTAACAATCTTTGTGTAATCTAGGAAATGCTAAATGACTAAAATAGTGCTTTAGAGTTAGAGTACTGAAAATTAGCTCAACCAACAAAACCTATACATACTATCTCAGTTATATGGGTAGGAACTGTTAACCGGACTCTCATGACTTGTACTGAGGCCGTACCCAGAGCTGATTTCCTGCTGATCACTTCCAGGCCACAGGAAGTTCCCTCATCTGCTGCCAGGTGTAATGCAGTCTGGAAATGCCATCCACACGCAGATCACATACATCAGAGTAAATAAGATGAGTAAAAGTATTTGTAATTACATTTCACTTCTCGTAAGATCTCATTTCTGTTATCACAGGTACTAAAAATAATAACTATTTTTCTGTGAGGCATCTGGGGTAGCAGTGAAAACGACAAAATCTAGTGTCAGACTGTGTGGGCTTGAATCTTGGCTCTGTCACTTACTAGCTGTGTAATCTTGGTTAAGTTATTAAATTTGTCTGTCCTTCATTTACAAAATGAGAATTGCTTCTACCATATGGGGTTGGGAGGATTAAATAAGTTAATATATGCAATATATCTGGTCCTATGTAAATATCTGCTATTTTCTTTATTGAGCACTTACTATGTTCCAGGTGCTGATCTATTCCTGCCAAACATTTGGCTGAAAATACCACTTCTGTTTCCCTTCCCCGTCACCTGTCTAGAAAAATCTCAATTTTCATTTTTTTTTTTTTTTGACATCCAGAGGTAGAATTTTACGAAGATGGAACCTGGAATTTATAGGTTACTTGTTGTAAGGTCACCAAAACCACTGCATGACAGTCCTGTATGCAGGCTCAGATGGTGACCACGTGCTGCACTGCTGTCATCACAGCCTACTGCTTAGACTTACCTTCCCATGGGTGCAGCAAGACAGACTACCCACCGTGTAAAAGACCACCAGCACTTTTCCAGATGTAACCACCTTAAAAGGCACATCAAGTAAGCCAGAAAAAAAGTATTACATAAGAAGATAAAAGCTCAAGATTTGTAAGTGGGAACAATGCCATTCAACCCAGTTTGTCTAGAAGAAATGCAAAAACTCTCATTCCCTCCCTTCCTCTCTCCCCTATCCTGCAGGGTCACCCTTGACACCCTTTAGTTAATTTCATCTGCCTGTCTTCTGTAAAGCATTCAAAATAGTCCACTTGGTTATGTATATCTTCAAGCTTGTCTTTAGATCCATACTCAGAAATGGCTAAATCATATTGATCACACCATAGTTGATGAACCTGTTGAAAATTGTATTAAAAGTGAGAATTTCATAAATGTATCCTGATGGTTCCTCGGGAGTACCAACACCAAGAGAATATTCAATGTCAGTTTGTTGTTTTCTGCTTACTGTATTTTCTTTCCTTTAACCAACTCAGGGAGCATCAAAGCCTTTGGTTTTCACTGTGATGTGTGGGAGAATATATTAGGCTCATTTCATGAATAGGGAGGAAGTAAAATTCTATTCTCCTGAATATCTAAGGGAAATTTCTTCTCATATCCTCAAAAAAACCCATGAAAGACTTTGAAACGGATCAAAAAAATTACTCAGTGTCTTCTGAATGGAAACTGGGCTTTTTCTAGCATATTTCAGGTGGAATACAGGAGTCTCTGTACCTTTTGTGTTTTTTCTTCCTAGATAAAATGCAAATTTTATTAATGTTATATTTCATGAGGGATAATTTATTTTACAACTTAGCAAAACTTGGAAATCAATAATTATTCAAATGATTGCTGGTCAGAGACATGAAAATAAATTTCCTGGTGAGGGTACATTTAATTCCTCCCCTCTTCAAGCCTATTTTACACCTAGTAAGTGATGGTTTACCTAAGTGTATTCTCTTTAGACTGTCTCTTGAATCAATTTTTATATATTATTAGTTCCCTTATTAATCAAGGTATTATGTAAAATCATTGACATGGGCTGACTGCACTTTTTACAAGAATTATTATTTTAAAATATTATACTTTCATTATGCTGTCAGGGCTTAGAATGTGATACCCCAAAATATGGCACCTTGGCATACTGAGTATTTTAAGCTGAAGGAAACTAGGAAAAAAAAAAAACTTTGGAAATAGGAAAGTCACTCTTTGATCTTCTCTCACCTTTCTTCCCTGAAATGGGACATCAAAAAGTTTTCTGATCTATATTCCCTGAAACTAGGCTATAAGATGCTCATTCCAGAGGGGCCTCCACCCTTACCCAGAAGCCGAGAAGAATCTGAACAAAGAGGCTTTGCTACGTTTTCGCTAGTTTATTACTGTTAGATAATACTAACAGTATTACTCCCCTTGCCTTCTGATTACCCTTCTGCATGACTGTCCATAAAATTACATTTTCCCTAGGTATTTGGGTTGTGGCATAAGAGATTTAGAGGCTTATAAGAGCTTAATCCAGTCTGAATGCAGAAGACAGAATGATGTAAACAAAGCTGTTAGCTCTGGGGTCAGCTGGGCATTCGAGTCCAGAGTCTGTCATTTGACCATGAAATACTTTAGCAAGTATTTCTCATCTGAAAGCCTTAGTTTCTTCTTCTATACAGTAGGACTAACAGTGCATCTAAAGGAGTTGGTGTTGGAGGAGGAGGATTAATAAGATACTCCCTGTAGAGAGCTTTTAACCATATCTGGCACAGGGGAATTATAAATCAGTAGTTCTCATTTTAATATATGTGGACAGGAGTAGGTGAATAATATTTAAGTAACTCTAGGTGATGTCGATAAACTGTATCTGTGTGTCGAGGGTTCTTATATGTTGTATTTAGGTTTTAACGCCAGGCTTCAAAGCTTGAGGCACATGGGTTGGGATCCAATGCGTTGCCACCAAAATTGTTTTTATCTGTTCTGGCTGACATACTTTCAAAACCCAACATAACACACGTGGACACGGACACGGACACGGACACACACAAACCCACATTTTGGGTATAGAGAGAATACATTTTAGCTCTAAATGCCAGGCAATTAATAGTAGACCCCAGATGATGAGCTATCCAGTAAAATTTGCCAAGCAAAATACAGCAAATGAAGTTAAAAGCCAATGGTGCTATTCAGAAAAGATTTGGGGGAACTTAGGCCATTACATACGCTTCTAAATATAGTCTTGGAACTATAGGGATTAATCGAGTTTCCTTCAAGATTAATTAGAGGAATAGAATAAAAATTCTTGAATAACTACTTTATGAATGAAACTTGATGAATCAATGATAACTTCATGAGTTAATGATAACTGTGTGAAGTAGGCGGTTGAGAACATCTGCTCAGGGCTGCAAAGTAGGTTGTTGATCTCTAAGCACACTCAGATCTGTATGATGTCAAGTTCATGCTCTCTTCACTACAGGACAATTTCCCATGATACAAAGGCAGACTTGACTGAACTGAAACACTGAAATTTCTTAAAGAATTGAAAGTAACTGTAGGTTGTAATGGATAATGTCTTAGTACCCTGAATGTGTTTTCAGGAAATTTACTATAAGCTAAATGGACAAATGCAGATCCTGCTCTACTTATGTCTCTTATCACTCTACTTATGAAAACTATATGAATTATTTAGCATGTCTTATTTAAATGAAATTGCTAAATTTCAAATTAATAAAAGTCTAAAAGTATATTTCTTTACTAAAATATAACATAGCTTACCCATTGAATCAGTAGTGGTAGCCAGAGTTGGTAGGAGAAGGAAGGGGAAAAGGTACAGGAATTTAAATGCCTAACTCAGTACCGCCTCGTGTTCCCCTATATTTAGGGGTATTTATAACTACTTTCTTAAGCATAGGCAAAAAAAGTTAAAGACAGATTCCGCTAACCCACCCATTCAATCCGACCCTGACACTTGCTATTATTCTAGTATTTCCACTGAATACTTTTCCCCACAAATACATTTACATTTGGCTTATCAGATAGGTTCAAAGATTTCAATAATTCAAAGCATCCAATTTCCTTTAGAATTTATGTCAAAGGATGTATTTATAAGGATAACATTCCATACCTCTTCTTTCTTTGCAAAGATGATTGCTGAGAGTACAACCTGAACAGCAAAGGCCCACGTTATCAGGAGGAAGTAATACTATTTCATGAGAACCTTAGTCCAATGGAGTTGTTGATGGCACTGTCTTATATCAGATCTGAAACTCTAATTGAGGAAATTCAATTATTTTTTCCCTCAGTTCACCATTTTGCTAAAACTAGACAACTTAGTAAATTTGTGACCTACCATTTAAACTATCCCATCATGCAGAAAGCAAAAAGTATAAGAAAAGCAACAGCAGTAATAAAATTAATTTTGTATGTATATTGGACTATTTCTTTGAAAACTGAAAATATCTATACAAAACCAAATGAAATTATTTTCACATTTATTTGACTATTTAATTTTTTTAAATGTGTGGCCATTTCAATCTTTTTTAAAAATAAGACCTCAAATTAGTCTTTAATCCCCCCCTTTTTTTGGGAGACAGAGTCTTACTGTGTTGCCCTCAGTAGAGTGCTATGGTGTCACAGTTCACTGCAACCTCTAACTCCTGGGCTTAAGCGATTCTCTTGCCTCGGCCTCCCAATTAGCTGGGACTACAGGCACTTGCCACAACACCCAGCTGTTTTTTTGTTGCAGTTGTCATTGTTGTTTAGCAGGCCTGGGCTGGTTTCAAACCCTCCTGCTTTGGTGTATGTGGCAGGTACACTAACCACTTAGCCACAGGCACCAAGCCACCTCCCTCCCTTTTTTTGCGACAGAGTCTCACTCTGTTGCCCCAGCCTAGAGTGCCATGGTATCAGCCTACCTCACAGCAACCTCAGCCTTCTGGCCTCAGGTGATCGTCCTGCCTCTACCTCCCAAAAGGCTGGACTACAGGTATTGCAATCTTTTCCATCATAGCAGCTGTCACTAGAGGATTTTTTTAAAAAAGACATTAGAAAAAATTATCTCCAAATATGTTGAGTTACTTGGAATAGGATTGTAATCCGGATTGCATGGAATTACAAACTACCAGTTCATTCTATGAAGGAAAGGTAAAGGAAAGTGTTTATTAGCAAAAGAGGAGAGATTTATGTAAGATGCTTAGAAATAGAGTTCGTTAGTTCCAAAGGTTGAAAGACAGATTTGTTGTCAGTTCATTGGTGGAGATGCCGTTATCAGACAAGTGTTCTTCTGGGGGCATCTTATCTGAATTTCTGTAGTCCTAAAAAATGTCTAGTGATAAACTTTGTCAAAGTAGGAGATGCCTGAAGGAAAGTTTCTTGCAGTGTTTTCAGAGAGTCGTTGGCAACAGTCCTCATCTCAGACATGGAAGCATGAGCCTCCTCTCCTTCATCCCTTTTCAGTCCTACTTTGTTTGGGTCTTTTTTTTTTAATATTTTATTTTATTTATTTATTTTTATTTATTTTTTTTTTGAGACAGAGCCTCAAGCTGTCACCCTTGATAGAGTGCAGTGGCATCACAGCTCACAGCAACCTCCAATTCCTGGGCTCAAGCGAGTCTCCTGCCTCCACCTCCCAAGTAGCTGGGACTACAGGCGCCCGCCACAACACCCAGCCATTTTTTGGTTGCAGCTGTCATTGTTGTTTGGAGGCCCGGGCTGGAATCAAACCCGCCAGCTCAGGTGTACGTGGCTTGCGCCTTAGCCCGTTGAGCCACAGGCACCGAGCCCTTTGTTTGGGTCTTAGAAGAGCTAAGCTCGTCTGGCATCTGCAACGTTCACACACCACATATTAATATATAGTATCTAGTATTCTTAATAATATAAAAAGCAATCTGAATATTCACTGTCAGTATTTATTCATTTCACGTATTTAAACATTGATGTTAAATATCCAATTAATACTTTCCACTTGACATAAATTATATTTGCTATTTTCAGAGACAAAAACACCGACTTTATATCTATTTAGATGTTTAGATTTTTAGTACTTCTCCATGCAATATCTCACTTAATTTTACACTGTAAGAGATTGGTAGAGACAGGAAAAAATTGTATAAAAGAATATTTAAAATCACTGGATATCTCAGATTAGAGTATATATTTAAAATCATCTTTAAGGCATGGATTAGCTCCTAGGCCCATTAAGATTCTCCCATGAATTGACACTGTGAATTAAAAACATGTCCCTCAGAAAAGTATTGGTAAATTCAGAGGAAAATATCAAAAGATTCATGATTCCCCAAAGTAGCAGTACCTTTCCATGAAGTATCCTGAAGAGATGGCAGTTTCATAGCTCCAGCCCTGAATGTGTTGGATCATACATGTTTCATGGCTCCAGGGCCCAGTGTGTCAGATCATACACTGTGTATCCTTTTGCAGGTGTCTATCAAGACTTTTCATTTTGATTTCATTAAAAATTGGACCATATGGTGCAGAAACTTTTAAAATGTTTATGTTTTTCTCTCTATGGCTTCCCCCTTCTTTTTCTGTCCCCAAACCCCAACATTATATTAGTAGTAGGCTAAGTAATTTTAAATATTCTTTGTCTAAATGGAAATTTGTGGCAAAGCGAGAATTAAAATGTTCTGTAAGCCATTTCTATCTTTGTTTCCATTCCAAAATCTGAACCCAAATAATAATAGTGTGGTAGAAGGAGAGCAAGATAAGATCTGAGAACAAAGGGTGACCCTTAGAGGAGAATAAGAAAAGAAAAGTGAAGTCTCCAATTTTTAGACTAAAAAGCTTCTAAGGCTGATCATGGAAGTCTGTGGGTTTCCAGAGCAGCAGGTGCTAACAGTTGGATTCCTGGCATTGCCATGACATTATGTTAAGATCACAGAGAGAAACAAGGGTATGGTTTCTAGTTTTGCCTAAAATGCCTATGCCAGGATAACATTCAAATAATAGTAGAATTAACTAACAGTAGGCAGCAACCAACCCTATCAGGCATGGCTCCTTAAACTGCTGTGCTATTCGAGGGCGTCTGATTCTCACAGGGAAGGGATGTGTAGGAAAGATGTAATGACTATTGCCAGTCCTTCACAGACGGTTTCGCTGGTATGCCTGCACCAACACATGCTTCCTGGACAGCAGCCCTACCTGTGCCACCCATGTCATTCAAACAGCAGAACAAGCAGACCTGAAGGGACCACGTGACCTGGGGAAGCGCATGCATTAGTGGAAACCAGTATGGATCGATAACCAGTGTTCAGAGTGACCACCCAGACTTTCAGTGTTGTTAAATAAAAGCTAAATATTTCTGCATTCCTCCTGGTCAGGGACCAGATACCTGCAGTTAAACTTCCCATTTTCTAGGCTGTGAATTAAAATCAACTTGATTTAAAGAAAAAATTAAAAGCTATCTTTCTTCTGAGTGAATGACTTGTGAACCATACCTGCCACATGTGTGGTAATTGGCTCACGTCCAGATCTTACCCTTCTGATTATAATCCATCTTTTCATGTTATATGCATAAGGGGAGAGAAAGTGTGCCAGGCAGATGCCAGAGTCTGGCACTCTCAGTAGTTGGATTTGTGGTTGTTAAATAATAAATTGCAAACACACTTAAAAGTTGCCTTTCCTCACATCATGCCCACAGAGAGAAAAATGCATTATAGCCTTGCCCAGATAACTGCCCACTGCTCAAGAGGAAGCCTCTACACTGAGACATCAGAGGTTGCAGCAGCAGCAGAGGAAAAGCTGAGTGTCGCAGGTGCCCTGTGACGAGATGGGATCCACTGTCACCTATTTTGCCCCTGGAGTCGGCTCTGTTTATGTTCACACCCGGCTACTCCTTCCTCTGTGCTCATCACTGAATTTTGGCCGGTCAAACACAGCCACCGTTCAGACTGTTTAAGGTGAATTTTAAACTATACTGTCTGAATTTCCAACCACAAGGCATCAGTGGGTCTCTCTGAACCTGTTCCGGTTCAGCAGCTGGATTTGTGAATTGTTCTTTGCTCAAATGCTGTTAAATTTGATTTGTCTAAGGTTTTTCTTCTAACAGATGACATCAGAAGTAGGTTCAGAAACAGGACTCACAGAGACCCCAGGAGCACCGAGAGACGAGCAAGGTACTTACCAGACCCGCTGTGTCCACTGCGCTTTTGAAGCAACCAGGGGTCCTGGGTAAGTTCTCTCTCAGTCTCTGAAGCTCTACAGACCTGCGTTTTGAGCTCTCCAAGCTAGTTTGAGCAAATTTTTGCTCCTAACTGATTTGAAAGTTGCAATCAAAATTGGACTGGATATGAGATCATATTGGATCTGATAATTAACTGCCCTGGATTTAGTTAAAGGTCTCAGATGTCCAACTGGGTCACGTAGAAACTGGCAGTAAATGGCAGTACTACAGGGGTGTGAGAACTACAACTTTCATTTCATGTTCTATCCTTTTATTTCCTGCGCATTGGGGTAGAAAAGATCATTGCCTAATTTGATCAGCAAGATTTGAAACACAAAGCCAAGACTCGATGGAATCCTTAATTTCTGAATAATTGAGTATTCTACTTTCTGGCTATACCTACCTATCCATGGATAGCATTAGGCTCTGGAAGCAGCGAATGCTTACAGAAATGGCAAAATCGTACTAAGGGCAACTTAAAATTACATTGAAATGTTCCAAATAGACAGCTTTTAAAAATGCGCTTAAAAATAAGGTCCTTTGAATTAGTCTCACCTAGGGATGACTGCTGATGTGCAAAAGCTTATAAAAAGATTTAGAATTCTCTTTAGAAGAAAACAAATAAAAACTTTAAGTGACTAATTAATAAGAGAAATTAAATCTGCTGATCTTTTAGCTAAGTTACTATTTTTCCTGAAGGCAAAAAGAAAGCTATCCAAGATAAAGCATTTACAAAAGGTAAGACTGTAAGGTAAAATAGACTTCCTTCTTTTTCAGCTCTATCCATGATGAATCTAGGTATAGAAATGCATTTGCCCCTATTCCTAAGTAGCCTCTACCTTGAACACCTTAATTTCGACTAAAAAATGGTGGCTAAGAAGACCAGCCACTTAAAAGATGCCTCTATGGTATCTAACTGGCTATGTTGAAACCCTTTTGTAAAAAGAAAAACAGATCTATAAAGCAAATTTCCATATATAAGAGTGTCTGAGAGGAAGAACTCTGTCCCTAGAAACCCTTACCACCATTGTCAATTTACATGATATGTCTTAACCTTTGTTTAAGGTACTTTTCCTGGTCAATTCATCTCAACTGGAACTTTACACACGATCTTGTTTTTTTTCTTGTTATGAGCAAATGATGGTACAATATTTAGGACTAAAGCCTTAGATCTGTGCTTTTGAGATATAAATTTTCTGCTTTGCTTCACCTAAAAGTCGTCTTTTTAAAAGGCAAATTATTGCCTATGTAACAATTATTTAGGACAAGATAGGTAATTAGAAGATTGATAATCTGAATTAAAAACATATTAAAAATTCTTAATAACAGCTGTAAGATCTGCTTCTGTCCATCTGTCCGTGTCTGTGAGTCTATATATATCACGTGTACATGATATTTCTCTACCAAAATATGTAAAGGAGTTCTAATTAATTGTCATACAAATCTTAAGTCTGCAACCATGAATCTACAAATACTTCAAGACAACTGCAAAATGGTTTCATCCCTCTTATCCCAACCTCAACCCCAACTATGCCTCTTGTCAGCAGGAATAATTCAGGTCGGTTTTTTGCCTTTTTCTGGTAAGCCCACACCTCATGAATAAGGTGGGATGAAGTTGGGGGCTGAAATTTCTCTTTAAAAATTAATGAAGAGCCATGAGGTGGAAACTGTGGTTGGGGTAATATATTGCTGTATATAATCAGCCTTTGTTTCCTAGCTTGCTTTCCTATAATTGCTTATGACTCAGGAGTCATACAGCTGATGGTGATAAAAGATTATTAGCTTACTTCAATGCTCCTGCAGATATCAACACCCTTATGAAAACTAATGCACATTTTTGAGATATTTTCCTGGCCCTGAATTTCAGTGGAATGGCTGACCCACGCAAATGAGTGGCCCAAATCAAGGAACTGATTCAACTGAACTTAATTCAATCCCACACATGAACTGACTCAGCCCAAGATAATTTCTGTACTTCTATGGTTCTATCCCAAACCCAGTCAATCAGCAGACCCCAAACTGCTTAGCCCTTTCCTGCCAAACTACCTTTAAAGCCCTTTTTCTCAGATTCTTGGGGAGATGGATATGAGAACTTCGTCTGGTCTCCTTGAATGACATCTGTGATATCGAACTTTCTCTGCTGCAACTCCTGCTGTCTCAGTGTACTGCCTTCCTCTTGAGTAGATGCAATGAATCTAGTAAGGCTGTGACAAATGTGCTGACGATAGGACATGTTTCTCTTTCCTTGGAAAACTACATTGCTCATTGACTCTAATACCCTTCATTCTGATTTCTCTGTTTAGATTATTAAACTGATTGTAATTCAATCTAAGAGATGAATTCCTATTGACTACGTGTTGAAAACGTAGATTTGATTTATTGAAAACTCTTGACCAAGAGAATCCTACCTGGAAAAGTTTTTAGCGAGGGGATGCTTCATTTGAGATATGGCCAAGGACATACTCTATTACAATGCCATGATAACAAATATTGCTTATCTGTATAACTAGGACACTTAAAATCTAAGTAACAAACTTAAGCTGTTGAAGTGAAATACATACCAGAATTAGGAGCTATCTGATTTTGTGGTGAATTCCAAAATAACCCAAAAGACAAAGAAGAACAGTTGCAGATCTCACTACAATAAAAATTTGAAAAATATATACCATAGAGAGACTATTTTCATCTGTAGAAACCACAAAATGACACACTTTAAAGTGGCCTTTTATTTATTTGCTATTTAGCAATAATTGCAGCAACCCAAAGTTTTCCTGAATAGCAGCTTTCAAACACCAGGATTCTTTCTTTTTTAATTTGACCCTAACATCTCTTCCTCTAGGTGACTTTTCTATCTTTGGTGACATGATAGAGATGATTTTAGTCTTAGAAGATTTCTTTACCTTTATCATAATTATCTTCTATAATAGAAGAAAATTTTTTCCTCTCCTATATCTAATGTGCATTCATGCATCATGTATTCATTCATTCATTAGACGTTTATTACCTACCATGTGTGAGATAGGTGACCCTTCTATACACCTGAATTTATTAACATACCTCCTTTCATGCTATATTTTATTCTTTCTCTATCTAGACTGTGAGCTCTTGGTGCTGAGAATATATATATTTACTACAAAGTAAATATAGACTGTTGAATGCTTGGTGCTGTGGCACAGAACTATAGAACAATAAATGCTCTACAAACATTTGTTTTAAGAAAAAATGAATACATGAGTTAAACATGCCACAGGTTTTATGAGACAACAGTGGAAGCAGTAGCCTGTATTGGCTCACAAAAATCAACTGTTAAATTTTCAGAAAATCTACAAGTCACGTGAATTCACATTGGCATGTTGTAATTGTCCATTGTGGAAGTATTTAAACCATGGAAATAGGCAAGTGTCATAAATCCAGACACTCATCTCAGAACTTGTTATTAAACATTCACCAGCACACTACTGGGTATGGGGGGACCCAATCCAGTAGGGGCAGAGGGTAGAGGGTTTGGACAAGATAAATGGAAAAGGTAATACATGATCTTAGGTTTTAAGTGATAATTGGAAATCGGGTTGGAATTGTGAAAGCATTTCTGAGACGTACAACAGCAGTGTGTGTAGGAAACTGCTTTATTTCCACTTACAATTTGATGAAAATGAGAATTGAAAACTTTACAGGAGAATGGAAAAAGTGGAAATTATGGGCAATTTTTTTTCACTCTGTAATTAGGCTACACAAAAACATGGACTTCATTATTTTTTCATTTGTTATTTTGTATCCTCAGCTGATGGGACAGTGACTTAGACACAAAACATGTTTAATAAATATTTGTTGCATAGGTAAATAATGGCAAGGAGGAACCAGATAAAGAGCTTTTAAGAGAGGATTTACAAGATCACATTCGCGTTTATTTAATTTTTTTCATTGACAAATATTGTAGAAATTCAAGAGGTGCATAATGGTGTTTCAGTACATAAAAAGTACAGTGATCAGATCAGATTAATTAGTACCCCCATCATCTCAACTATCCACCATTTCTTTGTGTTGGGAACATTCAAAATCACCCTTCTAATTATTTGAAACTTTTATATATATGTCATTGTTAACTAAAGTAATTTTCTTACCTTAATAAATCTCTCTAAGTGAAAAAGAGCTTCAGAAATAAAGCTGGATGCTTACTCAATACATTTTAGATTTAGATAAATACTGCCACCTGCTGAATCATCTCAGGTATGCAATTGTTTAAAATAGAACTCATTTCACTGAGTGAAAAAGAAAAATAGATGCATACCCAAAGCTGTTAAAAATTATTTGTATCCAATAAAAGCATGCGCCAAATCCAATTAATAAAAGCCCAAGAACCTAAAAAACAAAAGAGTCAATGCTTTTTAAAGTAATTGCCTACAAAATGCTTTATATTTTCTTCAGTAAATAATTATGAAGATTCTTCCCAGGAAACCTCCATTTATGAAATTAAGAAAATATTCAAAAATTAACGTTTTGTTTTTCCTTAACATTATCTTTCTCCCTGGATATTGGTGATTCCAAAAATATAACCACAACTTTGCACATTCAACAAAACTTTAAAAACTTCTGCCTGGTCATGCCCTTTATTTGCACATTTTTCGTCCCATGTCGGTTGTCAGTATAACATCTTTCCTTCTCTGAGTGTAAGGGCACACTGAAGGTATCTTGCAACTGTACTTGCATCTCTATTTTTTAGCTAAGCAGCACCTGCATTTAACATAACAAAAAAGTTATCTGCAACATTTGGCTAGGCAGTTGGGACTGAGAAGGCATTTGTTTGACATGTCAACGAAATCTTACTTCAGTAAGTTCACTTCATGCAGTTTTCATTTTATTTTCAGTCTCAGTATACCTGGTGCACCTTGCTGGAAAGTTTTCCTTCACCTCTGCTTGTCCAGGCTCTTTCCCAGAACAACATCTCTTACTCAACTTTGTCGCCGCTCTATTTTCTCACGCCCCTGTCTTCTGCCCCATACAAAGTGAGAGGTATTTAAGTGGAGAAAGAGTTTTGTATATCATAATAACCCTACATCTTCCCACATACTAAGTATTCAATAGATATTTGTCAAATGAATAAAAGAATAGATAGATGAATTAAATTACTTAATTAGCCTATAATTGAGTTGGTATGCAGTGTAAGGAAAGACATTAACTTAAGGTAGTTTTCATTAAAAATCATTTCCCAGATAGATAGCCAATTTCCCTAAAATTTTAGGAAAAAAATCAATACCCACCCAACAAAATACTTGGATGCTTTGTTTATTACATTTGAAGGTTTCAAATTTTCTTGAGTATGTTTTTTGATTTTCTTTTTTCTCGTTTCATTGTTTCAATTCTAGTAAGGGACATACTTTTAAATGCATTGTAGTGTTACCTGAACTTTGTCTCCTCTCCTGCTGGCTCGCCAAATCTGATACCGGAATTTCAGGTTCTTGGTCTTGATGACTTGAAGAATAAATCTGCTGACCACAGATCAGTGGTAAGACAGAATTTATTTACAGAAAAGAATACAAAAAACACTAAAGTTCCCGTAAAGAGAGAGAACTCAAGTCAGGAGAGAAAAGCTCTCTCCGTTTTTCTCCCCATCTGGGGGTGGGGAGGGTTTATATATAGGTGTATGGGTTCCTTGGCCAGGAAATGAATGAACACAGTCTCTTCCGCTGAGGTAAGGTGAATGAATGTATTAATGAATGGACACAGTCTATTGACGGAATTGAGGCCTAGGAAACTTACATGAAATTGACCTAGGCATAGGAAATGGGGGTTCTGTTATTCAGTCATAAGTGCAAAGGGAAGGAGACACCAAGGCGCAGGTGTCTCCCCAGCAGTTGTCCAGCTCATTTGGCCACTGGAGCCTCCTGTGGGGGTCGGAGCCCCCCCTCCTTGCCTATCATCCAGCCCGCTGGTTCCTCAGCCGGCTGCCTCCTCACCGACACCGCCAAGGTGGAGGCGGCAGGTCCGCCAGCTCAGCTCTGCTGAGTTGGCTAGGGCGCCACCTGTCCTGTATCAGAAGTTTATAAATTATTAATATATGTAGTGCAAAACTGACATGATGAAAGCATATTTAATAAGATTATTTTGATGCTATTTATTCCTAATTAGGAAGAAACCAACTGTCTGTTGAACTGAAGGGTGCTTTAGAAAGCAGAGAAATAACCTCCCTTAGAGGATTTGCATTACCCTCCCTACTTTAATCAGAATTCATATTCATCCTGAAACTCCCAAGGCTCTGCTTAGCTTACTTAAGGAGTGCCTCTAGGTTTTTTCCTCCTGTCTTTTCTTTGAACTCTCCTGCTCTCATTTGCTGTATCCAGTTTCGGTCCTATGGGCTCATATCTGACTCTTCCCATGCCTGGCATGTTTTGAGGGATCACTGAGTTGGAAAGACTGCCCGATTTTTATTTCAGTTTCTCCCAAAGATGCCGTAAATCTATATATTTGGTTTGAATTCCATTTATGGCAGCTGTGTAAAAACAGGTCTCTTACAGTCTGAAAAAGAACCTGGGTCCAGAATCCTGGCCTCTTGTTTGTATGCAAATGAGAAAAAGAATAATGACTAATGAGCAAGAAAACTCTGAAGTCACTCTGTCGAGAAATGTTGAGGCATAGACTCGATTGTTGATGCAATAATAATGAAGAGTGTTAGGTTAGTGTCAAGCTGAAATGCTTCATCAAAGCAGACATTATTTCTCTCTTATTCCAAGTGAGTGGTGACATCTTTCTAGGAAATCACCACAGCAACATGGGGCTAACTCTGGCCTGTTCAATAAGGAGCTCCAGGTGCCGTAATTATATTAGTGGAAAGGAACAGAAGACAAACTCAGGCAGCCTCTTTGAAGCAAGTGAGCTGGAAGCCAGATACTTTTGTTCATACTGCATTGACACGGACTCGGTCCCATGGCCAGACTCGGTGGTAGTTGGAGACAAACATATATACCCATGATTCAGGGTGGAGAGGGCCAGATCAAAAGTCCACCAATTAGGAAAGGGCAATTATAAAAGATAATTAGTAAAACAAAAAGAGGACTCAAATTTTGATGTGATTTACTAGTAAAATAATCTAATGTGAGCAGAAGGATTCCTGTAGAGAAGTGTTATTTGTAAACTTAGTATTGAGTAAGTAAACTCACATTGAGTTTGAAGTGATCGAAGGTATCTCTGTGGTTATGAGTCATAACTGGAAATGGAATGCAGATACATGGGCAGCGTAGGTTATGCAGATTCTGACGTCATCCACAGAGAACCAGTGTCACAGGAGTGAATGAAAAGAAACAGAAATTGTCAATAGAAAGAAATGGGCAGAGGTTTGATGGTAGGGAATAATATAATAAATAATTTGTAAAGATACACAGCTATTATGTACCCATAATAATTAAAAATTAAGAAAAACACAAATATGAATTTGAATTTTTTAGAGCAAACTTATGCAAAGTAAGAAGGTAACCAAAGCATGGTCTCCTGAAAAGCAATAGAGGGAAACATTTCTAGAATGGTGTTATATGTCCCAAATATCAAAAGGGTGAGAACTCAGTACTATCAAGGGTCACCAGCTCTACTTGGTAAGGAGGGTATTTATGGTAATTCCAAAACTGCAGTTCAAGGTCAAAGAGTTAGAATACCACAAAACAGTGTCCATGCAACAAGCCAAAAGAGCCCATAGCCATGTTCACACAGAATGGTAAGAAGAGATGGTCCCGTACTGGTCTTTTCAGCCACAACACCCACATACTGAAAACCATGCAATGAAGATAGAGATGTAATGAAACAGAGATACACAATAAGTTGGTGAAGTTCTTACAAGAGATCTATATTTTCTTCAGTATAAACAAAAAATTTGGTTTTTTTTGTTCAGTTCCTATTTAATGATTTAACAGCAGAGATATTTGTTAATGGTACAAGTGCTATAGGGATAGGCAACTTACAATAAGTCACCTATTCCTAATTGTAATTTTTTTACTAGTTAAATAAAATCTAACTGCTTATTGTTTTTACATTCCTTTTTGAGTGCCATGTGATGGGAGCACAAAATGAAAAGTCCAAACAGGTCAAGAACTCAAATATTAAAACCTGTCACCAGCTCTGAATTATGTGTTGGGGTTGGGGCAGGGAATAAAGGGAAGAGTGAAGTTTCACATAGAAGATAATTTTGAGACAATCCTTGAAGGATGATTAACAAGACAAAAACAGAGTGGAAGTAGGAAGTATTCAAGACAGATGGGACACTATGTTTACGAGCTCTCCAGTGAGCAATAAGGAAGCATGGGTCAGAGTGGCAAGGGATGAAAAGTAAGTGTAGAGAAGTAGACTCAGGAAAGATTATGATGGATCATCTATGATTTGGTAAAGAATTTTTTTTTCTGAAGGTAATGGGGAGCCATATTCTGGCATCAATGTGGAAGCCAAAATAGAAAGTACACTTAAGACAGGGAGATGATTTACAAAGCTAATGCACTAGTTCTTAAGAGATGAACGTACTAAATGACAAGATAGATCCGGGGATGGAGAACAGTGTCAGGATATGAGAGACACAGTAGGGAGCACAGTTGCCAGCACTGAGACGGTAGAATGGGTCAAAGATGAAAATTGAATTTAAAGCCTACAGAACTGAAGTGAACTCTTACTATCATTCCATATCCTACAGTGTGTCATTTTTATTGATTTCCTTGATCATTCAACTATTGCAAATTAGTCATTTTTATCCTGTTATCCCAGAATTGACAATGAGGAATGAGACTCAGGAAAGTAAAATACTTTGTCTGATGTCACCCAGTTAAAAAGTGGCAGAGCTGAGGTTGGAACCCAGAGATATAAACCATTCTTTTCATAACCTTGTCAAGCTCCAGTGTCACTATCTGTAAATGTTGATTATGATAATAGGTATCTCAAGGGGATGTTGTGAAAATTAGATGAGATTTAGTTTGTAAATTACTTCGCTCAGTGCCTAACTGTAATAGATGGTAGCTATGCATCCCGTTTTATCACATCTTAAAGTGGTAATAGTCACGGACGCACACAGGAGGATGCAAAATGGTCTGGAGGATGTGGGAAGGCGATAAACTCTGATTTTCCTATGAAGTAGGTGGTCACATCAACTTCAGGGAAGGAGGACAAAGAGGATCAGGAAGGGAATCTGAAAGTTTGAGATACTCTAAGTGAAACAATACAAGTAGACATCTAAGAATCCAATACGTGGCACTATGAGCCACTTATTAAAGGACTATTAATCCAGGATCACCTTGCCTCAAGACCATGAAACAAACCAAATGAACAAAATCTGGTATGCAGCTATTCTGTGTGCTAGAATGCTATTCTAGAATATTTAAATTATATCCCTGCCACATTAAAAATAAAGCAGCTGTTGAAATATCCTATTAAGCTAAAATAGTTCTGCCATTCAAGCAGCATTTTCAAAGAAATATTATTTCTGCCAGATAACAGAGAATAATCAGTTCTCTCTCCTTCTTTCATTCTCTCAATATTACATATTCTCTGAAGAAAATGTGTAGTGTTAGAGCAACAGGCTTTAAATCAATCAGACTTGCAAATGATTTTCAAAATTTAAATCAAGTTACATATACAAAACAAACAAAAAATCCCACTCAAGTTAAATGGTCATGACAATGTAACATACTCAACTTCTGGCATTTATCCCCAGGAATATTGCAATTAAGTGAATTTCCACTAATGTCTACACAGTAAATACAATATTTTCAAGTTAAATTGATTTATCATCTATATATGTTTTAGGTATGCATTTTGTTTCTTTTTGATTAGTAATATTCCAGTGACAGTGTGATTAATTTATGGAGTTGTCAGTTTTCATAACAGGTGTATGTAAGAGATTTATCATCAGGGATACATTTCTCTTCAGAAGGTATTTCATTGTTTTTTTTTTCCTTTTTTGATGTCATTTTGTTTGACAAGTCAATCTATAAGAAGAAAAGCGATTTAGATATTATTTTTAAAATTAGTTATTAATTATAATTATTAAAATGAATTATTTCAAGTTAATTTTTTGAAATTGATTGATAAAGGATTTGATCTCTTTGGAAGTCTCAATAGTTTGATAATCACAAGTAATATTAATCTTAAATTTTTATGTGTGAACTTCAATATAATATGGTAGCCTAAGCATTTTAAATAGTTTGCAGTTGATCTTAGCCAAAAGATAAAGAAGTGATAGATTTAATAGTCATTGTAAGTCAGTAATAAAGCCAAAACAAAAACAGAAAAAGTGGCATTTTAGCATCGACTTTGATGCCGGAGTTTCAGGTTCTCGGAAGAAGGAATCAACGGACCACAGGAGTAGTGGTAAGTCAGGATTTATTTACAGGAAACAAAAATTACACAGCAAGCTGGTCCTGCATCCGCCACAGCATCAGCACCGCCAGGACCAAGGCGGCAGGTCATAGGGCCACCTTATCCTGCATCAACTTTGATAATTAAAGTGCCTTATACTTAATTAGATGTGAAACCAGGTAGAGTTTATTTTTAAAAATCATATTTCTTGAAGGAGGCACTAGTAAATATGTTTTTAATACCTATAGTCTACTAATTTCTCTTTTCATATTATTAGTTCTTAGTCTGGTGCCATGCAAGTTTGTTGTTACCAGGAAATGCAGTCTATTTTCTTTCAAAGGTTCAGGGAAATGTTTGCTTTTAGCTTACTGTGTGGCAGATATCTTTAAAATATGGCTTAACCATTTCCTCTTAGAATTTAACGTTTTGTTTGCAAACTTTAACAAAAGTAAATTCAATCAAATGTTATTAGCTAAAATAAAATTTCACATTTTGTACGTTTGATGAATTTTTAAATTAAAATTAAGCAGCATGACATTTATTTAGAACTTCAAATTTTATATTGAAATAGTGTCAGTATGTTTACAGTAAAGAATTTTTCAAATTTGTCACGCCACACACCCAAGGAATTAAAAGGGTTTGATTGGCACTAATTGACAATTGCTTGTTTTATTTTATTTTCTTTTAAAGAAACCGTTGTCGTGGAAGGCAAACAAATTATTGGCTTATCCTCCATACCTTCAGGTTGCACAAATAACTATTCGAGATGAAGGTTTTGAAAAATGAGCAATGTATACATAGGCAACTCAACATTCACTAGAGGCGAACACAAATTTCGATAGCTCACGATTTAGGCCGTTTATTTATACTTGGGCAATTCTAACAAAATGTCATTTCTTCATTACATATTTTCCAAAATATCTGCAAATTATTTAAGTGTAAAAATTACCTAGAAAACAATGTTAAACTCTTCATGCTGCCCCTAAAGTGCAGCGTTGGTGCCAATGAGAAGGGAGGTTGTTTGTCCTACTGCGGCTCCTGTAGGAGGAAACGGCCCGTCAGCCTTGGGCGTAGCTGTTGCCATGGTGACGCTTTGTTTCGCGGCTGCGGGAGCCGACTTTCCACCTGGACAGGAGCTTGGCTGCTGCTGGGTGAGCGAGCCGGTGGGGGTCGGGGCGGGGGCCGCTGGGCAGGGCAGAGCTGCGGGGCGAGACGGAGCTGGGTCCTCTCTGCTGCGGTCAAGACTTCCAAGAAAAGGAGAAACCGCGGGCCGAGGAGCCGCGCGGGGCTGCGAACCTCCCGACTCCCTCCCATTGCGGAGGCGTCGGCCGCTCTCGAACCCTTGACCGCCCATCCCGATCCCCAGGGCGCCTTTCCTTCCTCCCGCCCTGTTTCCTTCCTTTTCCCATCCTCATTGCCTCTTTCACTTTTTTCCCTTCTTTTTTTTTTTCGTATATAATGTATGGTTACTTTAAAGTATTTTCCTTCCTTTTCTTTACAGACTTTAAGGGTGGCGTTCTTTAAGCTTGTGCACTTTTGACAGCTTTAGCCACCTCCAGGTGATTGACCCAAATGTATTACACATGCTAAAGATTTAAAAAGGTAAACATTGGGAATGTAAGATATATATAATCTGTCATGACATGATGTTATATTGGCAAAAAAAAAAAAAAAGCAAAACAAAACATATAGCTATCTCTAGCAGCATTCACAGAACTCTGAGTTAATAATAGAAAGTAAGCACATATATCATATAATAGGCTTTTTTTCTCTTATGATTATTTTAATCTCTGAATACTCAAGCTGTTCAAAAGTATTATAATGTTAACTATGCCCACAAGGATGAGTTTTATCTTGAAGTTTCTTCACACTTGATCTCAGCCAAGAAGCAGTAGCTGTGAAGTTTCTAGATTCTAGAAAATAAATTCTTCCACTGCATTGCCAGTAACTTTCCCTTAAGTAAACAAAAGAGTAATAGTAGAATTGTTCACCTTGTAGTCAAAATTTTAACCAAGAACGAATGAATAAATAGATAAAACAATGCTCTTTAATACATGGGACAATATATAATGATATGTGATTAAAGTTTATCAAATTAAAACATGCTTACATATTTTGGATTGGTATGGCAAGTCAAAGAACCCACAATTTTAGTGACATAATTAGTTAATTCATTTTTTTTAATGATTCAGTGTTTGTTATGAGGAATGATGGAAGAAGATGATGATGCAAAACTCATAGCTGAAATAGAAGTTGAATTGGATAAAATTAGCATTTCTTCCTTGGAGGAAAGTGACATTGAGAGTGATTCAAAATCAGAAACCCAGAGTGATGAAAGTGATACAGTAAGTATTCGGTTGCACATTTGAGCGTTTTAACAGGAGTAGGCTTTTTCGGAGAAATGTTACTTTTCTCAAAAATGACTGATACAATTATCCCATTTTTTCCATAGGATTACTATTAAACAATGTAAGTAGACATATTTAAATATAAAAGTATATTGAAGATGTAATTCCACAAATGTCTATGTGCATTTTGGTACAATTGAGATTTTATACATACACTCACACAGACACGTACATACAGGGTGACAGTGAGTTTGTGTTCAATTTAAAATAGTTGTCTTTCAATATATTCCTTTTTCTCTTTTAATATTGAGCATTTCAAACATGATTAGATTACATGAAGGAAACATTTCTATGAAATTTTTAGAACAATATAAATAGTGACTCTTTGAAATCAAACAAGTTATCTTTTCATTTGTGTGTTTTCCTCAATGTTTAAATGTTTACAAAGTTTATTCATGGATTTTTCTTTGACACCAAAATCCTAAATCCAACTGGAATTTATTTTCAGGCATGTTATGAAATATAGATCTTATTTGAAAATTCATTGCAGATATATACCTAATATTCCCAGTGTCTCTTGTTGAATAACAATCCACATCTTCCCGTTTGAAATGTCATATGTCTTGTGCATATTTTTCGTTCTTGACCACATGCTCTATCCAAGGCTAGCTATTATTTTCTATTATTTTGTTAACTTTTTCCTAATTGTAGTTTTATTAGGACATTACATATGAAATGACCACTTTCAAATCAAGCATTTAGTTTATTATATCTCAAACAAGAAGCAGAACAATTAATCAAAGTGTGTTTCTAAACTGTTGACACAGTTTTATTATCTTTTTTATTATCTTAATGCTAACTTGTTAATGACAAAATTTCCTTGAAAGAAGAAAACCCTGGAAGAATGGTAGACAGTTGGTGCAAGATCTGGTGAATATGATGGATGACAGACTCCACGTCCAGTTTCTGTAGTTGGAGCAGCATTGTTTTGGAATGTTTGGTAGAGCATTGTCTTCTCAGAGAATTGGCTGTCTCTATTGGCCGATGGCTGGTTAATCACAAGCATTCTCATCATGTCATCCAGTTGTTTTCAGTAGACATGTGCTATACTTGATTGACCAGGTTTAATGAAGCTGTATTGGCTAATATCAGTGCTGGAGAACTAAACAGACACCATTGGCTTTTTTAATGAATATTCTGTTTTGGATTGTGTTTTACTTCATATTTATTCAATCGTTGTACTGAAAGCTTACAGTTGTCAAACAATCCATTTTTCATCACATGTAACAATATCATAGAGAATTGTTTTAGCTTTGTGTGGTGACAGCAAAGAAAGGCAAGCTTTGAGACAATTTCTCTCCTGATGCTTGCTTAATTAATGCAGAACTCATCTATCCAGCCTCATTAACCTTACAATTTGTTTTAAATGGTCCAGTATTGTCAGAGGAGTAACATCAAACCCTGCTGCTACTTCACGTGTAGGTTGAGGTGAATTTGCTTCCACTATAGCTTTTATTTCATTGTTATCCACATTGGTCTCAGATCACCCATGCAGCTCTTTTACCTGGATGGAACTGAAGAACATTCTTCTTAGTAATATACCACAAGAATGGAAAATCAAGTGTCCCTTGTATGCAGTACTAACATGAAACCAATACATAAACAACTACACCCCCTTATGAGACAAACACAATTAAATTCAAGTGGGGTGGATGGGGATGGGTTAAGCTCTCACGTAATGGGCACAGTGTAAGGGAATACAACACGCTTCCTGGGTGAAGGACTCAACTACAACTTGAAGTACCTAACAAACACAAAGAATGTAACCTAATCAACCTAATCATGTATGCCCTCGTATTAATCTGAAATAAAAAGAAAATAAGAGAAAATAAATAAAATCACCAGAATGGGACTTCTCAAACCATTGACATACTATGTGTGCATTAGCTGCGTTGTTCTGAAACACATTGTTGATATTTGGAGCTGTCTGTGTTGCCTTGGGTTCATGACAGAATCCATATTGGAAGATAACATGAATTTTTGTCTTAACGATAATTTCACAGAATGTTCTCTAAAAAAATTTGGGAGATAATTACAAGCCAAAACTTGAGGAGGGTCAACATTCACGATAAATATAAAACAAAAAGTGTCACGGTGAAATGTCAGAGACACTGACTGTCAGATTTAGTACTTAAGGAAATCAGACATTTCATACTTAATAGCCTAATACATTTTTAAATATGGAAGAGGTCAAATTTCTTATCTTGTTTTATCATTTCAAAATTTTTTCAACTAAGCTTTTTCCAAAAGAACTTACTTTTTTAAGGTTTCAAAACTTTAAAAAAATTATGATTACACCAAAGCTATTACTTTTTAAAAAATAATATTTTTATTTATTGTTAATATATCTTTCTTTCCAGAGTTAATTTAAATGAGACATAAAACATTAATTTTTTTATTTGAGTATGAAATCCCCAGAATGAGTTTTTTCATATTATACCTTTATACATAAGGAGAAAAGAGTAAAATTTCAGAGCTCTCTGACTTAATTAAGATGTCTCACAGTTATTTGTATCGTTCAGAATCAATTTAAATACTATTGCCAGGGTTTACTTGGTTTTTAGGTGTAGAATGAAAATGGAATATTTGCTATGTGATTTTGATAATTAACTCTTTTATACTTTCCTTTTTATTCATGTTTTTAGGAGTTAGATGAATTACCCGAGTCAGTTCTTTATTATATTAACGTCATAAAGAATAAGAGTAAAATTGCTGAAGATATCTTTCTCCAGGACTTGGAAGATCCTGATGCTTTAAGTACGTACCCTTTTCATCTGCTTGGCAGATAAGTTTTCTGTAAGTATGAATAGCTTATAATTTAGAAAACAAGATTACTAGAAATCTTATCTCTTTCTGTATATATGTGTATGCACTTAATGTGTTTCTAATATAGTATCTATAAGTATGTTGAAGTATTGGTTTTTGTTGATTCATTTTTTTCTCTTATTACATTTCTTACATCTCCAGTGAATAATAAACACCAGCCGTTTGTTTCCCCAGTTTTAATTAATGTCAGATATTCTGTTACTTTAAATTAAAGAAAACTAATCATAGGACTATTTTAAAATATCAATGTATGTATCTTTTTGGAAAAAAATATCATTTGTATGAAAAATCTAACAATTGACTATTTGGTTGCCCTGAGTAAATTTGCTTCTTGGAGTTATTCTAAGATGAATGAAATTATCAAAGATTTAGTAAGAATTAATCATGGCTTGGTTGATAAAGAGAATGGCAACAACCTAAATGCGAAACAGGGTCTCAGTTTCATCAGTAACACACCAATTAAAAAAGATGACTTAGACAAATATAAATGACATAAAAATAGTCATCACTAAAATTCAATCCCATTTATGCAAATATTAATATAAATATAATGTAGGTATTCATGCATATTTATTTAGAAATATTACTATATGACAGGGTGTGTTCTAGATACTGAAAATACAGCAGAGATTTTGCTCTTCTATTATAATTTTCCAGCGTGGGGAGACAAAAAGTACACAAATAGCTAAATATGTAACATTTCAATAGTAATAGACAAGTAACTAAATATGTAATATTTCAGATATAATAACTTTTATTAAAAAATTCAAGGTAAGGGGATGGAAGCTGGAAGTTGCTATTTTGTACATAATATTTTTATGAAAATAATGACTGTGCAAATATATTGATGGGGAGAAAGTAAATCACTCTCTGAATCCTTGCTGTAAAGAAATCTGGATCATGGTGTTTTTTTTTTTTTTTTCAATTTTTTTTTTTTTATTTTCAGCCTCTCAGACAGGAAGGCATGCCCAAAAGATTGTGAATACGTGTGAAAGAAATAAAACATAGTATCTTACAAAATAGGTATGAATAATCACTTAACTGGCCAAATGGTCTTCTGTAAAGATAGGTTAGCATTAGGAAAGCTTACCATGCTATAACACATTAATTGATGAAATATAACTATTAATGTATCTGTACAAAACAAAAAGATGATGAAATTAAAACAATAGAATTAAATAAGGATTAAAATTCTATTTCCCCTATGTTAGTAATTACAGTCTTTTTAATTATTTTTATTAAAGTGCTTTCAATATCTTGTGCAAGTTTATATTGCTAGATTGTGGCAGGTAGCATTGAGTCTTCGATAGTTTCTGATCAAAGTTTCATTGTAATATCAAGTAAAGTGGGATTCTATATGCCTGGATGTAAACTTCAGGCATTAGACTTAGAAATAATAAAGAATTAGAGCCCCTTAGAAATTTGTCACTTTTAGTTTTAGAATAAAAAATAATAGATTTCTTCTGTCTTTTATTCTTCATTATTTTTCTGTCCTTTTGCGTTACACTCACTGAGTAAGAATACACTGTGGTAGAATTTGAGAGTGAAGAAATATGAAAGGGTTTGAGATTTTGGCATGTTGTTCTCTAATATGTGAAGCTATAATACATTTCTTTTTTTCTTTCTGTAGGCTGTAGTTTCGGAGAAGTTTCCAATAATCATATGCATTTAAGAATAGGATTACCAACTGAATGTAAAGAAAGTCCAGGGCAATTACTGAAGGTAAATGTTCAACTTTTGTTATTACAGTTAGAAATTTATCCTTCCCTTTATAATGGACAATTCACTAATTGAGAGTATATGAAATTTTAAAATTCATTTTTCAAGCAAATCATTTTTGGTTTTATGGTTTCTTTTTGCATATAACATAAAACCATTCCAATATCATTCTTTAAGAACATTAAAAATGTTTAATTGAGTCTTTCACACTGGGGAATTTAATGTGTAAATTTAATGTGTATATAGATAAAGCAGCAGAAGTATGTTGCATGATTTAAAAAAAAAATATCTGAGTGTGGTTCCCTTTATTAGGTACACACTATATTCTAGCAGAGACACTGAACACTGTAGAAACTTCAGATAAGAAGATCGTATGATAGTATTTTAGAGACAGATAAAAGAAAACTATACTTAAAAAAGTAAGAGTAAAGAATTTCATTGAGTTAAAACCTCACAAATGTATTCAAAAGAAAGTCTCTTCTGTAGATTAACTTTTGGGACTCATTTTTACCCTTTATTTTATCTAACTTTCTCTCCTTTTACCTAACTCTATTCCTTCTCCCTAAAATGTTTGATAAATGAAAATTACTTATCAATCCCTTTTTCTTTGAGTGTTTTTTACCTTTTCTGTTTTTTGGTAACAATCAAATTTGAAATATTAATTTTAATGATCATACAGCTACTTATTTGGAATAAATATACTGTATCTTTTTTTTTTTTTAATTTTTTTGTAGAGACAGAGTCTCACTTTATTGCCCTGGATAGAGTGCCGTGGCGTCACACAGCTCACAGCAACCTCTATCTCCTGGGTTTAGGCGATTCTCTTGCCTCAGCCTCCTGAGTAGCTGGGACTATAGGCGCCCGCCACAATGCCCAGCTAGCTATTTTCGGTTTTGCACTTCGGCTGAGGCCGGGTTTGAACCTGCCGTCTTTGGTATATGGGGCTGGCGCCCTACTAGATGAGCCACAGGCGCCACCCATATACTGTATCTTTTTAATTACAATATGGTAAAAGTATGATTATGGAAAGTTATTGATTAAAATAGAGTATGCATATTTCAGGTTAAAGTAAAGAACAGTTCTCTTTTTTTCATATGAAGAAAGCAAATATTAGTAGAAATTGTTGAAATGATTATCAGGAAGTTTAATCAAATATGATTACGTATTAATATAAAAGACTGATAATAGTTTTAAAAAACATAAGGAGGGTAAAATACAGTCTGCTTGCACGGAAAAATATTTTTGTTCATTATAAAAAGAAAAATTGTTAGGGTCCTATAGATGTGTATTTGAGAGAGGTTTGGAGTGAATAAAATTCTTGGTATCTATATATAAATATTTAATGTATTTTTAAAATTATAGCTTCCTTTCCATTTTGGCTTTCACTAAGCACTGGTCCTCATTTAACCCCTTAGATGTTATCTGAAATAGAAAAGGAAGAATTTATGAGACGTACAGCCAGCTCCTCCGGTCCTGCTTCTACTCCTGAGCTTGAGCCCTATGATTTGCCTCTGGATGAACATGTTTTATCAGGTAAACTAAACTGTTCAATAATGTTTTTGATAATTTTTATGTGATTATCTATGGTTATGTGAAAAAGATTAAGACTTTTTTGACATTAAAACACTTATAATGTTTGAAAAATACTATGCCTTTGCTGTACATAATTTACTTACATATTCTCATAGTTTTGGTTATATCCTCTTTAAAACCTTATTTAAATGTATAGCTGATTGCAATAGATTAACCTGATTAATTTTTTTTTTATTCTTTGGGATTCATTGGGGGTACAAGGAATGAAATCACACTGATTGTTAGGTAAAGTCCCTCTGATGATTGTGTCTCGCCCCAAGAGGTGTGCCATACACCCTAACATTGTGCCCATTAAGTGGAAGCACACCCACGCTACTCCTTCTTTCCTCTCCCCCTCCCTCATTTTCTTACCCTCCACTTTGTATTAGAACATCTTGCTGCCTTTGTATTAGAATTGAGTACATTGGATTCTTGCTTCTCCTTTCTAGTGATGCTTTTCTAAGAAGAATGCATTCCACCTCATTCTTAACCTAGGTTAATACAAAAGATGTAAATCTCCATCTATTTCAATGGCTGAATAGTGTTACTATGATATGTCTATACCACAGCTTGTTACTATATTCCTGGGTTGGTGGGCATTTAGGCTGTTACTACATTTTTGAGATTGTAAATTGAACTGCGATGAATAGTCTAGTGCAAATGTCCTGTACATGATTAAATGATTATTTTTTTCTTCTAAACTACCCTGAATTTATTAAGCATTTAACTATATCCTTTAGCTTTTTCTTAACTGCATATACGCGACCTCACACACACATACTCACACATTTTATTTTTATATTAAGCTTTGTGGAATATATTAAGGCAACTTATACGACTTCTTTATTGACTTCAATGGAATGTCCATGTTTATTCAAGAATGTATTTTCTTTTTGCATATTATTGATTTGGTAATATTTTTATATTTTTTCACTTTGAAATTACTTTTATAATTTAAATTGAGTAAGTTTTTAAATGTTTTATCTTAAGAATAATGATGTTATTGAATTTAGATGATGCTGATATAAATTTTGGATACTGTGAAGTGGAAGAAAGATGTAGACAATCTTTTGAGGCTTGGCAAGACAAACAGAAAGAAATAGAACACAAAGAGAATGAAACTCTCAAGGCTCAGAGGGATAAAGAAGAAAAGCAATTTCAAGAAGAGGAAGAAAAGCGACATTGCTGGATGAAACAATTTGAAGAGGAAAAGAAGATATTAGAGAATATTCAGAAGGTATTTTTGCTTGTTTTTATACATTATTGGAAAGAGTAGTTGCTTCTGAAGAATATCAATATATAGAGTGTAGTGTAGACTAAGCTTTCTTCTATGGCTTTTAATTACTCCCAGTAGTGGAAACAATGGACTTTGACTTAACAGTTCTTAACATGGACTCCTCAATTAGATTTCTCTAAAATTCATTAGGAATTCAGAGACTGCCTTCAAGTCTGTAAATTTCATTGATAATACCTAGATAGCCTTAAATTTATAATAGAACTGTTGCTTTTTAAAATACCTTTCTACTCACAGGAAAAAGTAATGAACTTTTCTTCATCATGCAATGCCCTCGCGATGTGGTTTGGCATATGACCCATTATGCAAAACATATTTTGTTGAATTGGTTCAACCATTTAGATGATGGTCTATGCACCACTCCTATAATTGAGATAATCCTTTGGATTAGAAATCTTCTGATGAGAAGGAATATTGTATTTTTTTCTGGTGTGTTTGTATGTGTGTGTGTGTTTCTCCAGGAGGTCAACACAATCAGGTTACATTAGTGGCATACAGGTGAATGTTGGGATAATGCTTGCAGGTTGTTGAGCTCTTAGAATATCTGGATAACAGGCAGGACTGACTTCTCTGTTTTGAAAGTGATTTATATATGTCTATTACTCTGAACTTGCTGGTTGTGAGGGTTCCATATAGAAAGCATTAAGCTTGTTGTCATTTAGGCAAATCAGGGTTTTCCAGCCTTCCACGTTGAGTAAATTTTATTTCCTAACTTTATGGAAAATGAAAAAATGAAAAACAATTATACATTTTAGAGCCAGTATTGCCATATCTTTTTCTAATGGTAATATTTAACTATCTTTTAGTTATCCTTTCTTTCTTCAGACCAGAATTACATAGTTATTTCCAAAATCACAAGCTCTTTTAAAAATTTTCAAATAAAGTGGAATATAATATAGATTATTGGAGTAATAGCTGCTGGCATGTGCTGAAATGTATTTGAAATACTATTTGAAATAGTATTTGAAATACTCAAACTTGATTATTAGTGATCTTTTCAGATGTAAGAAACATATGATTTATCAATCCACCATTTTGATTTCTTTTATAACCAAAATTTATGGACTACCTCAAGGGGAAAGCATTCAATTGTATACTTAGATGATACAACAGAAATATAACGTGTGTGCCGCATTCTCAAAAAATAGCTTATTGTTTGAAACTAATTTTTAATTTATCCTAAAATTATGATATAAAATATGGCATTGGTAGGTTTAATTAATTTCTAAATGTATGCTTTATTATGCATTGAGTCTTAAAAGTTTTTTAATGTTTTTTAATTTATTCAACAATTTTACGATGGATTCTAAATATATAAATTACTACCTTTCAGCAATTCTTTTCTGGGTTCTTTGTCTTGTCAGCTTCTTCTTCCATTTCCCAAAGCAGCTTTCTTAATTTCTTAAGCGTTCCACCTACCTCCTTCCCCCTCATTAATAGCAAATGATCATATAACATTTTTGCATGAATTGCAATTTCTTTTTCTTTCTATTCCATAGCTATTTAGTATCAGCATTTGTACTCATCTTTTTTTGTTTTTTAAATTTGCCTTCCCTCTTTTCTCAGGAAGAAAGATATCCTCCTTCTGCAACCTCAAACTGTTAGGCTCACGCGATCCTCATGGGTCAGCCTCTGAGTGGCTGGGACTTCAGGCACCCACCACGATGCCTGGCTAATTTTTCTATTTTTAGTAGAGATGGTGTCTTGCTCTTGCGCAGGCTGATCTAGAGCTCCTGAGCTGAAGTGATCCACCTGCCTCAGCTTTACAGAATGCTAGCATCACAGGCGTGAGCTGCCACACCCAGCAGATCATTCTCTCGATTTTCTTCTTCAAGTTTGACAGTTCCTCCTTGGTATCCATTTTAGATTTAATATTCTCTCTCTGTGTCCTTGTATCTAGTAATTCCATGGGTTGTGTCCTTGTCTCTTGCTCTTAATACTCCATGTATTTTCTCTAATGATAATATTACCCACAGACCTGGCTGTTCAGAATTAAATCTATATTTATAATAAACACCTGTATTCTCAGAACTTTACCCATCTAAAACTGAAAGCATTATCTTTCTTCCCAAATCTTGCTCCTTCTCCGGAGTTCTTAGTTTTGATAAACAACATTATTGTCATTAGTCCAAGCTGGAAAAATGAAAAGTAATTTTTACTTTTCCCTCTCTTTTATTACTCTCCTCCTTCTAATTTTTTTTTTTTTTTTTTTTTGAGACAGAGTCTCACTATTTTGCCCTTGGTAGAGTGCTGTGGCTTCACAGCTCACAGCAACCTCAAACTTTTGGGCTTAAGCGATTCTCTTGCCTCAGCCTCCCAAGTAGCTGGCACTACAGGCGCCCGCCACAGCACCCAGCTGTTTCTTTGTTGTAGTTGTCATTTTGTTTAGCAGGCCGGGTTCGAAGCCGCTAGTCCTGGTGCATGTGGCTCAGGCCCTAACCACTGAGACATGGGTGCTGAGCCTTTTTAATAGTTTTGTCACCCATCTTCTTGCCTATATATCTTACTTCTACTTTATAGCTCAAATGGTCCTAGTGTCAACTTTTAGCCTTGTTTTTCTTAAGCTTATCTACTGTAGTGCTGTGCGATAGCTATTTATTTAAAAAAAATGTTATTCCCCTACTTAAATTCTATTAAAAGGTCCCATAGCTAATGTAAGATAACAATTAGAAAAATGTTCCCACTTCCCTCATAGCTAGTCAATGGACATTTTGTGGTAATTCCTTTCCATCTGTTTCCACTCTTGTCACACTGCAGAAGGTTCCTATTGATTCTCAGATGGTGATCCCCAACTTCCTTCTTCACTGATCTTTTTATTATCTCCTTGGCTGTCTTTCAATGTTGTCTAATGTAAATGTATGATTTTCCTAAAATTGGGGTTGTAATTTTTTTCCTGGTTCAATACATTTAAGTTCTGAAAATGCCTGTTCCAGCATTTGAAAACCAAGTAAGTTCAAGTAATAACTTTTGCATAAGACCTTTCATGATTTATAACACTCATTTTTATTGTGAACCTTTATAATTTTTAGTGTGTGATAAAGATATTACACTAAATTTGAGGTATGGTGTAAAGTTTTCATAGGGCTTCCATATTATAGAGTTTTTGAAGAAGGGTGTTGTATTTTTTTGATTTTTGTTTATGTGGCAGATCCTCAACAAAATATGTGCTAATAAAGAGTTATTGAAAGAAAACCACTTCTTACTCATTTATCATGTAAATGAAATGGTATAATATGAAGATAAAAGAATTTTATTGTAAAACCCATTTTACAAACATTATTATTTGCAGTTTCTGCAATTCTTGACAGCATTCTAGCCAACATAGTTTTATTCTGTGAATAAACATTCAAGTAATTTAAAAACTTTACCAGATTGCAAACAATGTCCTTTATGTCCTCAGAAAGGGAGCTCTACATATCATGTCTATGACATTTTAATTTGAGATTAAAATTGTTATCCCAGTACTAAAAACTAAGGACTATTGGGAAGATTGTAATGTTTAACAAATATATGTTATAATAATTATATATAATGAACAAAATATTCTTTGATATTTATTTCATTATTATCATATATTCAGCAAGAGCAGGATAAGATGAATGATGAACTCCATAAAGAAGAGACAGTTTGGGAAGAAAAATTTAAACAACATGAGGTATTTTTTTTTATAATCAGTACATTAAGCTTTCTCTATTTGAAATAAATTACTGTGCTTGAAATGGATATTTTATGATAATATTGCCAAACTGGTAGAAGACTCAATTTATTACAGCAGTAAAAAATTATTAATCATTAGAAACTCTTGGAATATGCTTTAAATGAACTGATTCAGTGACTATATCCATGCAAAATTATAATTCTAAAATTTCTTTTAAAGTTTGAGGAAAAGTACTATAGTGAGCATTTTTTGATTTGAAGATTGTTGTGAAAGGTTATTATATTTCTTGTTTCCTTTTTTTTTTTTTATCTTTTAGAGACAGAGTTTCACTTTGTCGCCCTTGGTAGAGTGCTGTGGCATCACAGCTCACAGCAACCTCTAGCTCTTGGGCTTGGGTGATTCTGTGTCCTCAGCCTCCCAAGTATCTGGGACTACAGGCACCCACCACAGCACCCAGCTATTTTTTTTTTGTAGTTGTCATTGTTGTTTAACAGGCCCAGGCCAGGCTATTTGTTGTTGTTGTTGCAGTTTGGCCAGGGCTGGGTTTGAACCTGCCACCCTCCGTATATGGGGCTGGTGCCCTACTCACTGAGTCACAGGTGCCACCCAACTTACTGTATTTCTTGAACATTATTCTGTTGAATAACCCCTTTGAATTCGGATGACACATTAATATAGCTTTCATTTTTATTCATTCTATAGTTTTTACGTGAAAATATTTTAAGTAATTACAAATATAAAGTAGATAAAATTCTCATAACTCTGTTATCCAGATAAATATTTTTATCTTTTTTATACTTATTTTAAATCTTTTACTTATTTATATAAGCACACACTAAGCATCTAGGCTTCCATGGTATATACGTAAATGAAAATATTGGTTAAGTATGTGAGGTGACAGGTTTAAATGAATGACAAGAGGTTAAAAAAAAGATAATAGTTCACCTGTGTGTGATCTAAATGTTGGGTTTAGTAGAGCCATTGAAACACCTATAGATATCATCCAAAAGCAAAATAGTTAAACAAATAGGTAATGTAAAAGAAAATTAGAATCCATAATGAAGTACCAAGTACAGATTCTAGGGACAAAAAATATATAAGTATATAAAACAAAAATTCAGTGGATCAGCCTGATGGTTGAACAAACATAACAGATGGGAGTATTGGTGAAACAAAAGAGAGATGGATGGAATATATCCAGGTTAAAGTATAGAGATGACAAAAAATCGGGAAAAGCAAAATATAGTACAAGAGATATATGGTATATAGTGAGGAGATATAAAATTTATATGGTAGAAATTTTAAAGGAGAGAAGAGAGACTCTCCTTTAAAATTATAGCAGAAGCAAGAAGATAATGGTTGAACACTTTTCAAGTTGTTTAAATAGAAGTTGGCCTGAACGTTGAAAAGTGACTAATAACCCACAAGGAGGATTGAGGCACACCTTGCTGTGCCAGGGAGCAGCCGCTGAAATTCACGACAAAGAAAACAAAGTGTGTGAAACACACGGAAGAGAAAGGCACATAAAGGGGCAGCAGGAAAAGTAACTGCTGACTCTGAAAGTGAAATAAAGGAAGACGATGAGGAACAAAAAAGTTAATTGCTAATGGTAGTGGTTCCTTTTATCATATTCTTTTGAATCTTGAGTATTCTTAGGATTTTGGGACTCATTTTTCATTTCCTAGAGTATAAATTCTTGTCAGAAAGAATTTTAGGATGGTAAATTTCCTCAATTTTTTGTACAGTTGAAAATGGTTTTATTTTGCTTTCAAAACTGAATTGATTAGTTTCTTTCGATATCTAATAAAGATTTATTAGCACTTTTAATAGCATTTCTTTTTGCCTATGCTTTGTTTGATTACAGATTTATTTGATTCTTGTTCCTTACATTCTTTTGAAGTTCTAGGAGTTTTCACCTTATACATTCATTTAGCCATATTTACTGCTTTTCTATTGTATGCCAAGCATTTCTCTTAAGATACAGCAATGAATAAAAAACGTAAAGTAATTCTTTCTTTCATCAAGTCTATATTCCTTAGGAGTCTGAAAAACTGCTAGCTTCTATCTAAATGTATTGTGTATAAATGTATATGCATGTGCATATGTGGGCACAGTTAACTCAGCTCCTTATTATGTGGGGTTTTTGTTGTTGTTGTTAGTTTGTTTAGAAAATATATTTTTTCCATGATTTATTTTCTTCAGTTTTTCCTAGTTCTTTATTCTGGAACTCCCACCAGTCACATGTTAAAGTGTCTATATTGGTCTTCTTTACCTCTGACATGTAATTTCTGTTTTATTATTTTGCTTGTTGAACTTAATTTGAAGTTCTTCTTTAGGTATTTAGCTGTTAAGTCAATCTATGTCTTTTGGTTGAGTGAGTATATTTTTTTATTTGAATACTTGTATTTAATTTTTATATAAAGTATTTTTTTGTTTAAACATTTTTTCTTAAAATTATTTTTAAGGTTTTATCTAATTTAAAAACTCTTTTCTCAGATATTGGTTTTTAGTATACATATTAGAACATCAAGTTACCAACATGATCCAGTACCCTAAACAGTTTAAAAAATACCTTTTTAAATAAATGGCTTTAGTTCCTCCAAATTAATTTATAGTGTATTCATTAAGACTTTAGTTTTGGTATTTTTTTCAATCTATATTATAGACGATATTTCAATACTATCGCGCGTTCAGTTTGGTGCTGACTACTAATTATCTTACCTTATTTTAGGAGCTTATTAGGAGCTTACATTTACAAATGGAAGCGGAAAGAACAAGACTTAAAGACCAACAGGAAAAAGAAAAAATGCGTTTGCTAAAACTGCAGCATAATGCAGCTATCAAAATTCAAGCTAAGTATAAAGCATTTGTGGCCTACAAAAAATATAGCCCAATCATAAGAGAACAAGTTGATAGGGAAAGGAAGGTGAAAGAGTGGAAAGAGAAGGAAGCAAAAATACGACAGAAGGTGGAAGAAAAACGAAAAAGATTAGAGGAGGAACAAAGGATAGAAGAAGAGAGAAAAAAGCAGAAACAAGAGGAAAGAAAGAGGAGAGAAAAGGAATATGAGCAAAAAAAGAATATTCTGAGACAAGAAAGAGAACAACTAAGAAACAAGGAAAAATTAAAATTAAGAGAAGATGAAAACCTACAATTAGTATCAATTGGTGTTTTAAAGAAGGAATCATGTAGTACCAAACATCTAATGGTTGAAGATATTTCCAGGAATAAGGATAATATAGCCAAAAAGCTAGTGGATGAAAATTCAAAGAAGCAGGAAAATATTCCCCTTTGGCTACTTGAGGACTCAAACAAGAGAGAAAATATAGGTGGACAGCTTGTGTTCAAAGAATCAATAGAAGTACAATTAAAAGAATCTATATCAAACCCAGTAATTCTGGCAGATTTTACAATAGAAGAAAAAAGTGAAAACCTAACAAAAAAACAGTGTTCAGAACAATTGGTCAAACAAGAAATAAAATATGAAAACATAAAACAAGAAAATGAATGGGGACAACCTGATCTAAAACACAGTGTGAAAGAACAGCTTCGGCTGCAAGAATTAAATTCTCGAATACACAAAGAGGAAAGCATGGAACATGCCTTAAATGAAAATGTGGGAGCAGAAATCCAAATCCTATCAAGACATAACCAAGAAATTAATGAGGTGAAAAACAGTGAACCACAGAAAATAATCAAAGATAATCAGCAGGAAAAGGTACAAACAATAGAAAAAGAGCTACAGGAACAGAATGGATCATCATACAAAGAGAATAATACTTCAATTATTTCAATGAAACAAAAACCACTCCCACTAAAATCAGAAAATGTTAAAGATATAGTAGAGAATGTAACACCAAAAGAAAAAGAAATTGATTTAAAATCCAAAGAAAGTGGACAGAACCCAAAAGACAATGCTCTCAACTGTAACACTGCTATTTTTAATACTATTAATGCCATGATAGAGAAAGAGAGCAAAGAAAACAAGGAAGACTGTGTTTTAAGGGAACAAGATTCTTATGGAGTCTTTGGTGGCTGTGTGGCAAAAAACTCCGTGGTTTCTAAAGAAGTAAATTCTCTAAAAGCTGAGACTAAGGAAATTTTAGAAGAATGCCGTGAAAATAGAGCTGAACATGAAAATAGCATGACCTGCCCAATAACAATGTCTACATTGCTATCCACTATCAAAGAAAGAAGGCTTGCTTGGATAAAATCATTTAAACCTTGGTGTGAGATTTTCGAGCAACACCAACAGAAGAAAATCGTGGGAAGAAAGAGACGTGTGAAATGCCCAGCTGACAGGCTGCCCCCTTTGAATACACTGGAAATTCTTCAGTGTGGCCCTTGGAATACTTTACAACAGGTATTTCTAATTTCATTAACGCTTTTTCATATTGAATTATAACTCTTTAAAATGTAACTTTTCAAATGTTAATAGAAGGAATATTGTGTTTCCATGAATGCTGTCTCTTAACTGATGAGATTACTATTGAAATATTGCCCCATTTTAGAGAGGATGCATTTTAAAATTCTCTATTGAAGTTATTCAGAGCATCTTCTCCCTAGATGAAGCACTATAAAAATTTTTGATTCATGTATTTTTTAATATCCTGAATTCCACATTCAAGGGCCCTACAGACTCTATGAAGCATCTCAGAGAGGAAGCGTGTTAGAATTTAGGGTTGGAATGAAACTGATAAACTCAGTAGTTTACCAAGAGTTCGAAGTTTGTTTTAGACTTCAGCCACTGCGCCACCTTGTGGTTTCAATTAGAAGGAAGCGTATTTGTCTGTAAACCGCTGCTGTGAAAGGTTTACAGGGATACCGTAGAATTTGTATATTAAAACATAATTATTTGGTCGTGTACCTGTATAAAGGTAGTGCGCACTTAGCCTGAAATTTAAAATAGTTTTCATCAAATGCTACTAATGTTCTGTGGTTATGAAGATCATAGTTTGGACTCAAATTAAGACACAGTAAATGAAATATGTGTAGGAAAACAGGAAAAAATATTAAAAAGTTTAATATTAGAAATGATTTATGATCAAAATACATATACTTATACCTGAAAGTCCAATGTATGCAATAAAGTTTATGTAATTTCTTGATATAGACAGTTGCCTAGGAAAAGACATATTTGTGAATAGGCATTATTTTTTTCATTCACTCAACAAATATTTATTTGTCCGATAGGATTTGTCACTACTTATCAACAAACCTGTGGGGTTAGAAACCCCCACATGTCTCAAGTATGTCTCATTCCAGTGAACCACTAATGGGTTAAATTGGCTTTTGCCTTCACAGAAAAAGCAAAGAGGTTTGGGCAACCCTGAGGCAAACACAAAGGCTGTTTTCTGGTCATCTAGAAACAGATACTTTGAAGTTTTTGCAGCCAAGGAGTTAGAGGGTGAAAAGCTTCTTGCCTGGACACAGGGTCCAGAGGTGGACAAAATGCTTTACAGTTTGTCGAAAGCCTAAAGATCTCAGCACTGCAGAGAAACAAAGTCATCAGCCATTTAAGGTTAACTTAGTGAGCGCATGAGGAGTTTCAGAAAGCCGTTCTCCTGTAGCTCTGTCTCTCTTATTTGTGTGTAGATTTCTTACACAAAAGCTGAGGTTCATTTACAAGGAGTTAAGGTAAAGGAACTCTGTGCTGGTTTGCAGACTTGATGTCTGCCGCTTATGGTTAGAGTTAGATAATGGTGAATGTTGTAAATCATAGATTAAGTGTGCACGTGACTGCCCAAGTATATAAGGTGGTCAGAAATAAACTCAATTTGCTACGTGCCACAACAGAGCCTGTAGCCTGCTTCTTGCGCCCTTTCTTAACCTTGCAGAGCGGGCTTACACCTGAGGTAAAGCTGCAGCCCCTCGGGTCTCCGGTCACGCAACACAAACCAAAGTACAGAAAAGGAAAATCTGGTCTTTTCCTTATAGAGATTAAACAAACACAGGTAAATACATTATGAATCTTAATAATTACTATAGATCAGATGTCAGGATATTCTGTGAAAGGATAACAAAATAGTGGCGTTTGGAAGAGACCTCTGAAGTATTAAAGAGCAATATGAGGACCCCAAACTAGAAGTGTCTTCTATTTCCTAGGGAATGCATTTGCCGTATGTGTTAGGTCCGTAGAGATACATGCAGAATTTCTCATCTGCTCTTCCTCTTTTTTGGATTCTTTTTGGACTTTTCTTTCCCTAAGGTATTGCTGTAGGCTTTGCAATGTAATGACATTACTAATTATTTAATTTTCCTTACGAATATCTGTTAAAGAGTTAGCATGACTGACAGCTTCATGTCAACGATGCATTTGTTTCAAAAGTAAAACGGAAGCTAGAAACACAGTAGCATTTTCCCCTTTCATCATAGATCTCAATGAGGAACCGCACTGAGGAAGTTAAAACGTGCGAAGCTCTTTTTCTTCTGGCATTTCTTTTCCTGCTCGCTCTCTGTGCCCTTCTGGAACTCTTGTCATCTTACATAACAGGAGGATTAACTCTCTCTCTTGTACTTCTTAGAGGAAGGACTAGCAAACTAATGTGATATTGATCACCTGAGCATTCGTTAAAATTTTGATACTGATTCAGTAGGTCTGGTGATGGTCCCAGGGATCTGCATTTTTTGCAGTGCTCCTGAGCGACGCTGTTGGTGCTGATCTGTGGAACAATTTGAGTGGCAACGTACTAAAGGACACTAAAATCCTTCACCAGTATGCAAAGTAGCTGTTCTGAGCTTTAAATTTTGCTTTGAACCATCATATGTACATTATTAAAATGAAAAACACAAGTAAATGTGCCACATAAATAATAACATGTTAAAAGTATCATCGTTTGTTTCAAGACAACTCCTATGAAGAGTGTGCTTGGCAGGTGACTTATCACTGTGTTTCGTTCATAACTGCCTCTGATTGATGACTCAGTTCCTTATTTTGGTTTTCTAATATCTTAGTTTTACGTCTTTGTCCTTAATCCTGATCACAAAACTGCCATCCTTAGAGGATTTTTCTGAAAAGGACCTTTAGAAGAGAAAAGTTCAGTCTTCTGAAGGTTCACCCAGAAATGAATTTATTTTAGTTAATTTAATCTCCCACTAAGAGACTTTGGGACATGATTTGGGTCTTCCTTTTGTTCAGATCTCTTTACAGATCGCCAGGTAAATACAGATGTCCCTTGAATTACAATGGGGTCATGCCCCGATAACTCCATTGAAAGTTGAAAATCTCACAAGTTGGAAATACATTTAATACACCTAACCTACTAAACATATTATCTTAGACTAGGCTACCTTAAATGTATTCAGAACTTTTATAGGAGCCCACAATTGGGAAGAAAAATCTTTTTTAGAGAGAGTGTCAGTTGGTCACCCTGGGTAGAGTGCTGTGGCGTCTTAACTCATAGAAACCTCAAACTCTTTGTTCAAGTGATCCTCTTGCCTCAGCTTTCCAAGTGCCCAACACAACGCCCGGCTATTTTTTAGAGATGGGATCTCTTCGCTCTGGCTCAGGCTGGTCTCGAACCTATGACCTCAGGCGATCCACCCCACTTGGCCTCCCAAGTGTTAGGATTACAGGTGTGAGCCACTGCTCTGGCCGTAGGTCATTTTATATATAATGAGCTGTCAAAGATTTGGAAAAATTCAGATGGTGAAATGGAAAATAGTTTTGCTCTTTTATTAAAATATAATGAATGGTGAAATGGAAAATAGTTTTGCTCTTTTATTAAAATATAATGAATGATTCATAAATTCTATAGGTAGAACAGTTCATTTTCAAATCATGAAAACCTGACAATAGAAATTTTTTAAAAATATTTTATATTATTTTTTGTAAAGGAAAGAAACTATGAATACTAGAAATATATTTGAGTTTTGCCACAAGTTAGAGCAGTTCATTCATTTATTTCTTTACAAAACATTTAACTAACACCCACGAAGCTCCAGTTGCTGTGTCTGAAGCTGACTGTATATTGATTAACACATATCATTACTCATTGTATATTGATGTTAATTTTTGAACTACAAAGAGGTTTTGTAAATGTGATTTTTGTCATGCATTTATGAAAAATCAATATAAAAATTGTGTTGATCTCACATTTGTACCTAGGGTAGGTTAGGGTATAAAATACATTGCTTTATCATAAGGATTGTTTTAACATGTTCTATATAAGGAAGAAGAAATTCCATGAAACTTCTCATATTTAAAAGCAAATACCAACAGTGATACTGCAAGAGTTGTTCTTTGTGTACTATAATAAAATTAAATTACATAAATTACCACGTCATAAATAACTAGAACTTAATTGTGCTTATATAGCTGGTTGAAAGCAGAATGTTATGAAATCAAGACAAATAATATAAATAATAATGTCAAGTAGCATGGTGTTGTCAAATTTTTGTATACAGCAAATTTTCCATTTATAGAATTTATATCTGGTTTATATCTGTGTACAGATTAAATAGGCAATACAGAAGTTACTACCTCTAAAATAATGGATAAATATATTTTCTTTCTGAACAATCTTGAAAAATACATTTATTTCATAATTGCTGTAGATTATGAATGATTGAGAGTTTCTAAAAGGATTATGAAGCTAGAAAATTTTATTTACCTGAAATTTTTAAAATATTAGTATTGCTTTTGCTTCATAAGCCAAGGAATAGACTAATTCCCTTCCTTGTATCACCATGAACATGTGGTTTTTCTGTGTACTTACAAAAATATGGGAATGTAAAACTTTTAGTTTTAATTGCAGAAAATATTCTATACAAAGGGTGTACTTCAAAATTTTATACTTTTCCAGTGTTTTTGAAATAATAATGTTTTCAGTTTTAATAGAATATAATTTCTAGGTATGACACATACTAGTCTCTTCTTTTAAAGCCAATAATTTTATGTTATTTATTTATTTTTAGTGACAGAGTCTCATTGTGTTGCCCTTGGTAGAGTGTCATGGCATACTAGCTCACAGAAACTTCCAGCTCTTGGGCTTAGGCGATTCTCTTGCCTCAGCCTCCCGAGTAACAGGAGGAGTTGGTTGCAGTTTGGGCCGGATTTGAACCCACCACCCTCAACATATGGGGCTGGCACCCTACTCAGGCTACAGGCCACACCCAGGCCAATAATTTTAAATTGAGTATTATACACATAAGAAAACTGACCTTGAGATTCTAATGTGCTTCTATGAAGGTAGTCTTTCTATAAAGTGATTTAGCAAATATACTAAATTCAGTGTATGGCCTCTATTATAAGTAAGAACCATTGTATTATTATATTTCTTCCTGTGATATTTTATTTTTGTTTGTTTATTTTTTTTTTTGTAAAGACAGAGTCTCACTTTATCATCCTTGGTAGCTGTGGTGTCACAGCTCGCAGCAACCTCCAACTCCTGGGCTTAGGCGATTCTCTTGCCTCAGCCTCCCGAGTAGCTGGGACTACAGGCACCCGCCACAATGCCCGGCTATTTTTCTGGTTTTGCAGTTCAGCCGAGGCTGGGTTTGAACCTGCCACCTTAGGTATATGGGGCCAGCGTCCTACTCAATGAGCCACAGGCACTGCCCTCCTGTGGTATTTTATTTAGGAAAGAACTCTTAAATGTAATTAGTGGAGTGCTTTCCTTATATCTGTGAAAATATTTCTACCTGACATAGTCTTGTAGAACTATGACTATGGTCTTGCCATGTAGTTGGACATACTCTTTTATTATTGGATTTTCTTCAGTTAAAAGGGCTGAAATCAAGAAGATAGAAAAGTTATTTTAAGAAAAGAGTATGTGAAGTATTGCACCCAAAGGAATATCTCAATAATAAAAAATGTTATAAATGCATGGCTTTTGAAAGGCTTTAAAAGTATAGAAAAAATACTATTCATGATTTGCTATTCCATAAATTCTGTGTTCTGAGTATATTATTCAGTAGTAATGGATGATTCAGGTCTTTATACTACAGAAGACTTGTAATAGGACATTATTTATATTACATGCTTCAATTATAATTGCAAGGTTCTACTTAGGTTCTATTAATATAATATCTCCTAATCAGACTTTCTTCTTTTTGGGGAGATAGCTGAACTATTCTAGTGGAAGCATAACAAGATGGACACAAAATTTATCCCTTGACGTTTGTATTGCCTGAAATTATCCTGGGATGCCCAGGATACACAGATCAGTAATGTTTATGTAGTGTAATACTGAGAAAAAGGCCAAGTGCATGAAAAACAAATTGCATTTTGTGAAAAGTCAGGGACTAAGATAATACATGATTATTGAATTGCTTTTATGTATTTGTGAACTGGAATTGGTCATGGATGATTGCAGTATTTTCTCTTTTATGTGGGGAACAAAAGAGACCAGAGAGCTTAACTCAAACTGAGTTGTTAATAAACTTTTAGGTTTTCATAAGAGAAAAAAACTCAAATTAATTCAAGGTGGGGGCAGGGGGACAAGGGATAGAGATGGGGAGGAGCAAGGGGAATGAGGGTTATGGTGTGTGGCACACATCTCGGGCGCAGGACACAATTATAAGAAGGACTTCAGCTAACAAAGTCAAATAGCGTAACCTCAATTAACCCGAAACAATAAATAAAATAATAAAAATAAAAAATGTGGGTTTTAACATACAATATTACTTTTTTTGGACAAATTTTCTGAACATGTTTGTGAGGCTGATAAAGTTTATATTCACCTTCATTTTATTGATTCTCTAGGTTACTACAGTTACGTTGCAAGATTTGCCCGGTTGTAGTCTTTCTACATTGGCAGAGTGTATAAATCTTCAGTTTCTCTCCCTTCAACGCTGTGGATTGAAGTCTTTACACAGCCTGAGTAGCTGCAAGAAACTTAAGTACATTGATGCACAGGTGTGTCCTCTGTTTTACGGTTATTTATCTTATAATAAAATATAAATAGATTCATCCTCATGTTGCAGAAATAACAATTTTGAAGAAATTTTTTACTAAAATAGCTCATAACTGAAGTTCTAAAAGTGATCAATGGCCTAACTTTTTGAAATCTAGAAAGGGAAGTTGAATGAGTGGCATTACCTGGAAATTACCTATCTCTTTTTGAAGAATATATGGTTATTGTTTTTGATAATTTTTGCTGCATAATAAATGAATATATTACTTAGTAGCTTAAAATAAAACCCATCTTATTTGCTTATGTGCCTTTGGTCCATGAGTTGAGACCAAACTTGGCTGGGTATTTCTTCTGTAATATTTTATGTTGATTTGGTATCTTATGTTAATTGCAATCAAATACTTCTTTTATAATTCTACTGCTTTGGCTGGGATGTGCGGAAGGTTAGAATCTTTTGTGGCTTTCTTGGACTCTTTTCCAGGCGTGCTGGATCCAAAGAGTGAGTGTTCTAAAAAGACAAGTTCTACTATGCAAGTGCTTAGCAACATCTCCTTGCATCTGCTGGAAAATATATTATTGGCTAAGCCCTGAATTCGTATGGGAAGAGACTGCAGATATGTGAATATTAAGTTGTGAGGTTTAGTGGGGGCCACCAAAGTCACAGTCTATCATAGTCTGTCCTCTGGATCCTAATGATTCACATCCTTCCCACACTCAAAAGGCCTCACCTTCCCCAAAACACCGAAGTCTCACCAACTTACAGGATCAGCCTCAGGCTAGAAGGACCGAATCTTATCATCCAAAACACATCCTGATGGGGATGAAGCTTTTAAGATCCATCCATTGAGGTGGAGTCATCTCAACTCCCATATCTGTAAAGTAATATTAAAAGTTGTCTAACCTCCCCCACCATACAAGGTAGGTTTGGTGAGCTACAGTAGTCATTCGTATTCAAAATAGGATGAATGAACAAGAATGAATATTTAGATAGTTTGAAATAATTTATTATACTGTCCTCTGTATTTTCTATATTTTAAAGAATATTAATAAATACATTAGAAATTAATTCTTTATTAATAAATATTTATCCAAAGGATATAACAGTTTGCATTGTTAACTTACAAAATGAGAGATTCAGATATTCATTTGGAAATCCTACCTCATCCTTCCTCTTTTTGCAAGCATTGAATATTTCATTAATAAACCATGAAATAAAATTAATTGCATTTGTTTTTTGCTGTAGGAAAATCATATTGAGACCATCAACTGTGAAAATTTGGAAAATCTCTGTGTTGTTGTTCTTAATAAAAATCAACTGACTTCTCTTCATGGTTTGGATGGCTGCATTAATATTCAAAATATTGAACTTTCACATAATAAAATCACTCGAATTGGTGAGAACAGTGACATTTTAATATTTAAACAGTTATTTTTCATAGTTGTATTTTGTTTCCTTTACTCTCTTTTAAGGCTAGACCCCCATCACTGGTTTGCATATTTTACTTATATTATAGTTATTTAATCTTTTACTAGTGATATGAGTGCCACTGGGGATACAACTAGTATGATACCATGGTGTCTTTATGGACCCTATGCTTGTCACACTTCTCATAGTTGCCATAACTGTTTCCTGGTGAATCCTTTCATCACTACTGTCCTTGGCTACATACATCACTGGTACTAATTATACCTTCTTTAGGCAGGGCCTCTAATGCTACATGAAAGAATTCATCAGGCTGATTCTCCCCCAATTTTTTAATCCTCCATCCCTACTTCTGCATATCTATGTAATTATATGTACTTCTTTCAGCATATCTTATACTCCATATAATTCTAGCAATGAAAATGCATTTTCTAATTTAAGGCCGATCCTTATGTTTTCCTTTTTTATTTTGTTTTATTTTTTTTTCAGACAGAGTCTTGTTTTGTTGCCCTCAGTAGAGTGCTGTGACATCACAGCTCACAGCACCCTCAAACTCTGGGATTAAGCGATTCTCTTGCCTCAGCCTCCCAAGTAGCTGGGACTCCAGGCATTCACAACACCTGGCTATTTTTTGGTTGTAGTTGTCATTGTTGTATGGCAGGCTCAGGCTGGGTTCAAACCTACCAGCAACAGTGTATATGGCTGGCACCCTAGTGGCTGAATATAGGCACTGAGCCATATTTTCCTTTTTTAATTAATTTAGAGTGTTACAGAGTTACAAATGTTTTGGTTACATAGATGGCTTTTATATTGCTTGAGTCAAAGTTATAAGGATGCCTATCCCCCAGACACTGTACATTGAACCTGTTGAGTAGGATTTCACCATCCTTTCCTCTCTCTTCCTATCTGCTTGGTTTCTGTTGAGTTTTACTTTCATGTGTGCATAGGAGTGCTGATAGTTCCAATGTAATAGTGAGTACATGTGGTATTTGTTTTTTCATTCTCATAATACTTAATTTAGGAGCATGGTCTCCAATCCCATATTGTTGCAAAAGGTATTAATTCATTTCTTATGGGTAAGTAGTATTCCATGGTATACATATAGCACATTTTATTAATCCACTCAGATTGATTCCATAACTCTGTGACTGCAAATTGTGCCGTAATAAACATTCTAGTGTAAATGGTAGTAAGAAAATTGGATAGCCAGATGTAGAAGACTAAAACAGGATCCACGTCTCTCCCTGTTCACTAAAATTAATTAAAGATGGATTATAGACTTAAATCTAAGACATGAAACAGTAAGAATTCTAAAAGAAAATGTTGGGAAAACTCTTCTAGATGTCTTCAAAGAATTTATGAAGATGACCCCAAGGGCAATCACAGCAAAATAAAAATGAATAAATGGTACTTAATTAAATTAAAAATCTTCTGCACAGCCAAGGAGACAATCAACAAAGCCAATAGACAACCTTTAGAACAGAAGAAAATATTTGCATGTTGTATGTAAGGGCTAATTACCAGAATCTATAAATAACTCAAGCAACTCAGCAAGAAAAAAAATCAAACAACCTCATAAAAAAGTGGACAAAAGACATTAACAGAAGCTTTTCAAAAGAATATGGAATAATATTTAATAAACATAAAAAATTTCAATATTACTAATTATCAGAGAAATGCAAATCAAAACCACAGAAAAATAGCACCTAACCCCGGTGAAAATGGCTTTTATCAAACAGTCCCAAACAGTAGATGTTAGCATGGTTGTGGAGAGAAACACTTCTACATTATTGGTGGGACTGCGAACTACAACAACCAATCCTGTTTTTATCAATGGATCTGTCTGCCCCCACTGGAGCCGTCCTCTGGCATTTTCACCTGCCTTCCGTCAGATTCTTCCCGTCAGTGGGCCCTTCCTCTCAACGTTTCTAAACACACACATTGTCCTTTTACCTCATCGGGTTCTATCACAGCCTCTTCTCTCTTACCATGTGCTGCCAAGTGAGGGAAAGAGTGTTCTGTTCTTGCTTTCTCCTCTTACCACCTGACTTGCCCCTTCCACCCGCTGAAATTGAGCTTCAGCCTTGCTTCTACATTGTTTCCATTGTGATAATTCTAAAATGAAGATCTCATTGTATTATTCAATACCTAACTTAAAATTGTTACATTTTACTATTTAATTTGTTATGAGATTTTCAAGGGCATTGGTAGAGGCTTAATAATGGTTAATGAAGAATCAAGAATTGCCGAAAAGTCAGGAATTTGATAAAAACTTTAACACAGTACAAACGGCTAAAATATTAAGGCTCCCAAAAGGTACAATTCTGCCCTCCTGCCCTGTCTTGCAATCGTTAGGAACTCTGATCTGGTCAGAAATATCAGGAAGTAAAATGGGAGTAGATGAAGAAATAGAAGTGAGCCTACTTTTGTGTTTAGATCTTCTACTCAGGCATCCTTGATATTAGATATTGTTTTGTTTGCTTGCATTTTGTTTTTCTTTTCTTTTTTTTTTTTTTAAGACAGAGTCTCACCTTGTTGCCCTCAGTAGAGTGCTGTGGTGTCATGGCTCACAGCAACCTGAAACTCTTGGGCTTAAGCGATCCTCTTGCCTCAGCCTCCCAAGTAGGCTGGGACTATAGGCGCCCGGCACAATGCGTGGCTGTTTTTAGAGAGGAGGTCTTGCTCTGGCTCAGGCTGCTCTCCAACCTGCAAGCTCAGGCGTCCACCCGCCTCAGCCAAAGCAAATTCTCAAATCTTGTATTCTGTTCTTTCATACTTCAGGGAAAAGTTTTTATTTTTTTTTACATATACATGTGTTTATTAGGTTTCGTTTCCACTTTTTGCCTTCACAGAATTAAAAAGGCTTAACATTTAATAACAATAACATTGTTTAAGATAAGGACTAGAAACAAAACCTTGTAAAGAATGAATGAAAATAAATACATTCAGAAAAGAAAACAGGCAAATACTGTTTTAAGGGGAAAGTTTTTAATAATATGATCCTCTCTTAATTAGAATGCATTATAATATTTAATAAAATTCATAGTGATTTCTTATATCAACTGGTAATTTATCATTTAATTTCCCTAATGTTTTCTAAAAGTGTCTGGCTTTATTTGAATCATAACATGAATAATGACTATATATTTGCGAAGGTTTGTAAGGTCTCTTTTCATATGAGCAGTCCTCTCATTTCTCCCACCATGTCACTGATTAGTTGTAGAGCCTGTGCTGTCTTGCCGATATCCTGCATTCTTGCTTTGTACATTTACCCCCTTTTAGTGTCATTGAAATTGTTTCACTAAACCCTGTGTTTCTTATAAACAGGAGTTAGTACAAAAGACTAGATTAGATTCAAATTCAGCTTCTTTGGTTGGAACTCTTGATAGGTGAAGATATTCTGTGCTTCACGTTTCATTACATCAGCAGTCAGGCAGTGTTTGACAGTTTATTTTAATGATGCTACAGTTGAGTATTGGGTAGAGCTTGAAATAGCCTAACTCTCCATTGCAATGTTCATCAATCTGGCCTCTGATGTTCATGCTTTGATTAATACGTCCTTGACCAATTAATTGAATGGGGGATGTGAAAAAATGAGATTGCTAATTTCTCCATTTCCTACCCAACTTTTAAGTTGGAAATCTTCAATTAATTAGAAATATTTAGTTATACTGAGAAAATTTTTAGAAGAAAAGAAGAAAGGAATAAATGTTTACTTTTATATTGAAAGACATTAAAAGTAAGGTCTTAGTGGCCTTAGTTATTTCATTGGTACCAATGGTATTGGTTTCGTTTTATTTACTTTGTTTTTTTTTTTTTTAATTGAATCATAGCTGTGTACAATAATTCAATCATGGGGTACCGTGTGCGGGCTTGACATACAATCGGAGATATTTTCATCCACCTGGTTAACATACCATTCGTGAGATTTTCTCATTTACTATGTGAAAATATTTTTTTTTTTGCATTTTTTGGTACTGTTTGAATTTTTTTTTTCTTACAAAACAAGCAATTCCAGAAATCTTATAAATAATAGAAGAAATATTTCAATATTATTCTACTTGATCTGGATACACCTGATATTGAAATTAGAGAAAATATATTGTTGTAAAGAGAAATTACAAACATGTTTCACTTATAGATGAGGATGCAATATCCTAAACAACATATTGACAAACTGAATTACAAAATTAATATTTAAGTAATATACTTTAGTCGAATTGAATCCAATTTATATGAAAGTTAGACACTATTTTCTTTTCCTTTTTTTTTTTTTTCGGTTTTCTTTCCCTCGCCCCCTCCCTCCGTCTATGTCTGCTCTCTACTTCCCCCATTCCCCTCTGTGTCATTAATTGTCATTAATTTTACTCAAATAAAAGTTGAATGGTTTTTTTTATTGCCAGAATTTTTCTGTTGGTTCCTCCTTATGTGTGTTTTTTCTTGTTTACTTCCTTCCCATACTTCTTTCTCTCAATTCCTCCTTCCCTTTAGTTTTGATTGGATTTTGAAGTGTCTTTTGGTATGGCACAAAATGGAAGAGAAGAGGAAAGAGTGAGAAGGGTTAAAAAAAAGTAAAAAGGGGGGAAAAGAGGGTGAGTGAGAAAAAATTGAAGGAAAGAAGGACAGAAAGAGGGAGATGACGAGAGAAATAGTTGTGTTCCACAGGGCGCTTTGACCCATTCCCAAATTGTAGGGTTCTGGCAGGCCAGGCTGGTTGGGTCTTTTGAGGTTGGGAGCTCTTTACCAGTTTGAGCAAGTGCAAAGAGACTTCGCCTCCACCAAATATAGAAAAAATTCAGCAGTATGTTGCTTTGGGGACCGACCAATACTTTCCTTCCAAAGGCCCAAGGTAAGGACACTGTGGATAAGAGGCTCAAGAACTCCTTAAGACAGGCCAGTGCTGTGGCACCTCAGCCCAGTCGTCAGAGTGAGGAACTGTCCCATAAATGAAATGAAAATAAAATAGAATATGACACATCACAACTGATAATAATAATGAAAATAGGTAAAGAAAATTAATAAAATTATAAAAGATGTACAAAAAAGGGGCATCTTAGTTATTGTTTGAGAAATTTATGTGGGAAAAGTGAGAAATGTAGAGAAATGTCTACAGAAAGAGAGAAAAAAGAAGAGACAGAAAGAATAAAAGGGGCAGAAAAGCCATAGTAAATATGGAGCCCTTGCTTTTGAAGAAAGTAAAAGTGAAAAAATAAAAATACATCAAAACAAAAACAATAAAGTCAAAGAGGAAAAGTGGAAAAAAAATGTATTCCAATATATTGTCTGGAGACCAGTGCTCCAAGAAGATAGGAAAACAGAGAAAAAAGATACATTGTTATATAATACATTGCCTGTACAGCAGGTGGTGCTTGGGGGGTAGAAGAGCAAATCACGCACATTGATTTTGCTGTATGAAAATAAGGGCCGGAAGCCACTATCTAGTTGCCAAGGAGACCAAGTCCCATTTTCCTGTTTTATGTACCTTCAATCAGGGCTTGTCACTTTGTTAGCATCCACTCCCCACAGGGTACTTGCCAAAGTACTTAGGAGATATGGCTTAAACTTTATAGTGCCGCTTGTCCACAAAGTGCCTTTCCCAGGGAAGTAGGATCCTCCCAACTCAGCCTGAGAGTAGCTGCCTGAGCTCAGCAGGCATGTCAGAGCTGGCCATGTACCAGGACCCCATGGGCTGTTCTTCCTTGTGCCCTCCCACATTGGCTGTGCCCTGCTAGCAGCCTACTATTGGGATTTCCACCCCATTCAGTTGTTCAGTCCTGGCTGCTGGGGCTCTATTCATATTCACTCTATTGTTTTAGCCTTCTCAAAGCAGCTCAGGTCAGCACCCAAGTCTAAAAAATAGAACTACAGAACAGGCCTTCCCTGTCTATAAGCCCTCTGCCAGGGGGCCGGCCATTGCCCCCAGGCACTTTTCCTTCTGTGCCAGTCTTCAACTGCTCCTGATCTCCTTGTTGGCTCCTAGAGTCCCCTGCTATTTAATTATGCCTGGGGTGATGTTTTGGGGCAGGATACCCCTGGCAGAGCTTGCTCAAGTCCTCTTTCCTTGTGTTACTATGTGTGGCTGGTAAGGAGATGTTTCTAGTTCACCATCTTGCTCCTGAAATTTAGGAAAGTTTTAAATGGTGAATCTGAATTCCTGTGTTATGTAAATTATTTTTTAAAAAAACAGTTTTCTTTTCTATTTTCTTTTGTTATCAGACACTCAAATGTTTCTTTAGTCTCTGCTCCATCTCATTACTAAAATTATTAGATTGCTCATAGAAGTCATTTCATCCCTCACTGAATTATTCTCTAACTCACCTACTTTTTAAGTGCTGCATAAGGGTGTTGTAATGCTGCTGAGGTATGCAGACTGCTTTTCCTCAATTTTTCTTGGTTTCCTTGGAATTCTAGGATGTGGAGAGCATCTTGTGCGCACCATACTGGCTAGAGAATGTTCACATGCTTTACAAGCTGAAGATGCTCACCAAGCTTTGTTGGAGACTATGCAAAACAAGTTTATCAGTAAGTACAACATTAAGAGAGAATATGTCCTTCTACATATTGATTATTTCACTGAGTTGTAAATGCCATGAGTACCCCTTTTATAACTCTAGACTGAACTCTGGGGTGTAGCACTGAATTAAGACATTCAGTTAATATTGATCACAAAGAGAAATTCCACCACAATAGCCAGTAAAGCATGAAATCTGACATTTAACTAGACTTTGATATCTACCTTATAGTTATTTTCTAGAAAAAAGTCAATTACATTCATGATATGATGTCCTTAATATGTCAGAATCAAACTTAGCATTGCTGAATGCTATTTTTAAGGAAGGCCAAATTTCTTATCTTAATAACCTATATATTTTATATAATGTGTTATTATTTGTATATATATATACTAGATTCATTCTCATGACATTAACGAGAAGGAATACTAAGAGTTGAAAAAGAGATACTCATGAAAAATTAACATCATAGAAATCTCATGATGGGTATATAATTGTGGCATATGATAACTTTTATTGAGAGTGACTCAAAGTCCTTTTCTGATTCTGCAACCACAGATGCGCTAATTAGTTCTACTTCTCCAGATTTGGGTAAGAGCTCGCATAATTGATTCTGCTCATTTAATAGTTGAAGAAACTTAGTTTCAAAGAGTTCAGTGACTTACCCAAAATCATCTTGTTAGCCTGTGCTATTCATTCTGCTTTTTTATTAAAAAAAAATAAATAGTAGGAGGGCTTTAAGATGGTAGACTAGAGACATCTCCCCAACAGCTGCTCGTGGGAAGATTAGGGTGAGGATACTCTAGCCACCTCTTACTGGATTGTCCAATATCTAATCATCATAGTGAGGGCACAGTGAAACAGTGTGGGTCTCTAGGAGCCTAGCAGGCCACTCCAGTACCCAAGCACGGAGACAAGGAAAATTAAGGAGAAGAAGGAAGAGAGAGGAGCAAAAAAGGGGAAAGAAGTGACCAAGAAGAAAACACATCTGAGGAAGAACCAACAAAAACATTCTGGCATCATGGAAACGGATTAACCCCCACACCTGAAAGGATCAAGGGGCAGCTACCACAGAGCATCTCACCTATAAAGAAATTATGGTAATGACAGGGAATTTATAGTACGGAAAACAAAAATGATAAAGGGAATTGAAGGGAAAAGGGATAACAGCAAAAGGAAACACACAAAAAAGAACCAAATAAGGGTTAAAAAATATGAAGAATATAGAAGGAACATAAGGGAGTTTAAAGTATTGAAGGAATCATTTAGGGAACTTAAAGATGCACCAGAAAGTGTCAATAACAGTTTAGAGCATGGAGAAGAAGGAATCTCAAAGCTAGAGGATAATGCTCTTGAGCTAACTCAGGCATTTAAAAACAGAAAAGAGTCAAAGGTGAGCAATTTCTTATAGTATTATGGACTTCACAAAGTGTTCAAAAATACAAATTATAGGTATCCCTGAAGGAGAAGAAGATTACCCTAAAGACAGAGCCCTCCTAGAGGATATGATAACTGAAAATTTCTCAAACATCACCAAAGTTTCTGATACTCTGCTTTTTTATGGATATTGAATCCTAGGTTGTCTCAACACAAACAGCATCAAATAGACACATTGCAATGAATTTGAGCAAGGTCAAAATGAACGAGAAAATTCTGCAATCAGCCAGCAGTAATCACCAATTGACCTAGGGGCAGATTCATAGTTATGATAGCAGATTTCTCAGCTGAAATTTTGCAAGCCAGAAGAGATTAGACTCCCACTTTCAACTTACGCAAATAAAATAACTTCCAGCCTGTGATCCTATATCCTGCCAAACTAAGTTTCATATTAGATGGGGAATTCTTATCGTTTAATGACAAACAATCATAAGGAAATTTGCCACTACATTACCAGTCCTGCAGGAGGTACTCAAATGCGTACTACACACAGATCATCACATCACTTTGAACCACCAGCAAAGTAAGGTCACCTGGAAGAGAAAAGTCTAAGTCTTGCTTTCATAATGGCCCAAGTGATTAAATTAGGCCTCACATGGCTTGGTGCCTGTAACTCAGTGAGTTTGACGCCAGCCACATACACCGAGGCTGGTGGGTTTGAGTTTGGCCTGGGCCTGCTAAACAACAATGACACCTACAACCAAAAAATAGCTGGTCCTTATGGCAGGTGCCTGTACTCCCAGCTACTAGGGAGGCTGAGGCAAGAGAATTGCTTAAGCCGAAGAGTTTGAAATTGCTGTGAGCTGTGAGGCCATGGCACTCTACCAAAAAAAAAAAAAAAATTTAGGCTTCACACCTCCATAAAACAAGACAAAGAGATTCTCACCAAATTTATAAGTTCTCTCAATAAATGTGAATGGCAACAATTTTACACAGAAGCTGCCCAGGCTAGCTGACTGGATAAAAAAGTACAAGTCAACTATAGGTTGTCTTCAGCAATTCAGTCTAACCTCTAAGGACAAAACAAGGCTCAGGGTGAAGGATTACAAAACAATATTTCAGGCAAATGGAAATCAGAAGAAACGCGTGTTGCAATTTTATTTTCAGACAAGTAGAAAATTTTAGGGTGTTTTAAAGCAACAATATAAAATAACATTTGATTTCTAAATATTTATGCCTCCAACTTAAATGCTCCCAGAGTTATGAAATGAACAATATGATACCCTAGACCACCATAATAGCTGGGGGCTCATACCCCCCTGACAGAACCAGACAGAATCTAGAGTCTGGTCTCAAAATGCAGGTAAAACTGCCACCTGTTTGCCTTGAGACTGACTCTGGCTGTGGTGGCAGGAGCATGTGACAATCCCTTCACTTTAAATGCCTTAACAGCTCTACTTTTAGAAGACACAGGAAGACATTAGAATGTAAATGGCCATGATCCAAAGGAACCAGAGCAGTTGAGAAAACTATTTATTGGTGGTCTGAGCTTTGAAACTACAGGTGATAGTTTAAGAGAACATTTTGAAAAATAGGGCACACTCACAGATTTGTGAGGTAATGGGAGATCTCCAAACAAAACATTCTAGAGGCTTTGGTTTTGAGACTTACTCTTCTGTGGAAGAGGTAGATGCAGCAATGTGTGCTCGTCCACACATTTGTTCCACATGTGTTTTGTTATGGAAACAAAGAGAGCTGTTTCTAGAGAGGATACTGTAAAGCCTGGTGCCCAGCTAACAGTGAAGAAAATTTTAGTTGGTGGTATTAAAGAAGATACAGAAGGATATAATTTGAGAGACTACTTTGAAAAGTATGGCAAGATCGAAGCCATAGAAGTTATGGAAGACAGGTAGAGTGGAAAAACGAGGATTTGCTTTTGTAACTTTTGATGGTCGTGATACTGTTGATAAAATTATTATTCAGATATACCACACTATTAATGGCCATAATTGTGAAGTGAAAAAGGCCCTTTCTGAACAAGAGATGCAGACTGCTGGATTGCAAAGAGGTTGTGGAGGTAGATCTGGCAACCTTATGGGTTGGGGAAGAAACTTTGGAGGTAGTGGACGTAATTTTGGCCATGCTTGAAACTTTGTTGGAAGAGAAGGATATGGTGGTGGAGGTGGTGGTAGCAGAGGTAGTTATGGAGAAGGTAATGGTGGATACAGTGGATTTGGAGGTAACAGTGGGAAGTATGGCGTTGGTCCTAGTTACATTAGTAGAGGGGGTGATGGTGGTGGTGGACCAGGGTATAGAAACCAAAGTGGCAGATATGGTGGTAGAGGAGGATATGATGGTTACAATGAAGGAGGAAATTTTGGAAGTAGTAACTATGGTGGTGGTGGTGGGAACTACAATAATTTTAGCAATTATAGTGACTATAGCAATCAAATTATGGGCCCATAAAAGGGGGCATTTGAGTGGAAGAAGCTTGGGCAGTCCATGTGGTGTTGGTTATGGATCTGGTGGTAGAAGTGGTAGATATGGTAGCAGAAGGTTCTAAAAACAACAGAAAAGGGCTACCGGTCTTAGCAGTAGAGAGAGCAAGGAGTTGTCAGGAAAGCTGCAGGTTATTTTGAGATAGTCGTTCCAAATGCATTAGAGGAGCTGTAAAAATGTACCACAGAAGAAATGACGATCCATAGTCAGAAAAGTTACTGCAGCTTAAACAGGAAACCCTTCTTCTTCAGGACTGTCATAGTCATAGTTTGCAAAAGTACAGCTATGTATTAATACAATGTAGTGTCAATTAGATGTATATTCCTGAGGTCTTTTTTCTGTTGTAACTTTGTCTTTTTCTTTTCATTACATCAGGCATATTGCCCTGTAAATTGTGGTAGTAGTACCAGGAATAAAAAGTGAAGGAATTTTTAACTTTAAAACACACACACACACACACACACACACGGAAAAAAAAAGTATTGAGAGCATTAGATTCCTTCACTGTGATGATTTCTATTAATTGTCTACTGGATTCAGCCCATAAATATGATACTCTTTGTAATCAGAAATGGGATTGGAAAATCAAAGTTTTTAAGAGCAGTTTAACAAGCACAGGGAATATTTACAAAGTAGTTGGAATGAAATAAATTGGGCTTACCAGGGTACTGGACTCAGATTGGGTTCTTTCCTGTTTTAATATACAATTACTTGTCTGTTTTAGGACAAGTTTTGTCATGTGCATAATGAAGGCAGATCTAGACAGTCCCTAAAATTCTCTTCAGCTCCAAATCCTATATGATCCTTGATTTAGTTCATGAAGTCATCTAAAATGCTGTAAAAAGTACAATTGTAAACCAAATTCTTCATAAATTGAAATTATAAATTAAAACTGTTAAATGATACATAACAAATTCTTGTTTGAAGTAATTTGTTTGAAATTCTTTAAGGCAGTGATCGAAGTAAGCCAGCAGCCACTCTCTTGGTTTTGTGGAAACCAAGATATTCTTCTCTTTTTCCTTCCTTTCCTCTTTTAAAAAGATTTGTATAAGTAACATGTCCAGAGATTTTCATTGCAATGTATACGTAGAAGATTTTATATAATAATTAAGTCGAATAACTCCTTTCCATGTATACTGATTTTTTGCCAGAAAGGACCACTACTAGAGTTTGGCATGTGTTTCTTCCTTCCTTCCACTTCTCTCTCTTCCTTCCACTTTTTTACTCTTCCTTTTCCATACATTGTTTTGCAGTGTTTTGATGCTCTTAATATATCAGTACATACAGATTTATAGCTGAGTATTTTATGGTTCCATAATTTATTCATTCCCCTACTGAAAGAGAGTTAGTTGTCTGTAATTTCTGTCTGTATCAGTTTACCATGTAAAAATGCCTATTTCTCTATTCTTTTTTTTTTTTTTTATTGTTGGGAATTCATTGAGGGTACAAGAAACCCGGTTACACTGATTGCATTTGTTAGGTAAAGTCCCTCTTACAATCTTGTTTTGCCTCCAAAAGGTGTGGCACACACCAAGACACCAAGACCCCAGCCCCCTCGCTCCTGCTCTCTCTCAGCTCTTCCTTTCCCCACCCCTCTCTCCTTCTTTCTCTCTCTGCTCTCTCCTCTCCCCACCCCCACTGTGTCACTAATTGTCATTAATTGTCCTCATATTCTCTATTCTTTTCTAATTAAGCACTTTTTATGATTCCGATTTTTCTTCTCTCTTAGCATATCTGTAATATTTACTGTTTTACTTTTTTTAATGGTTGCCCTATCACTTGGAATGTACATTTCCAACTAATCTAAATCAATTTTTAGTAACACTGTACCAATATACAAATAATGCCAATACCTTATTGTAATAAAATATTCTACATTTCTCCCTCCCATTTCTGAAATCATTACTAGCATTCATTTTATATTTATATTTATTTATATTATTTATACACACCTACATGCACATACACACACATATGTAATTACATATATATATACACACACATTCACATACATATATATGGCTGAATACATTTTTATTTTCATTAAATTGGAATATGTGAGATTAAGCATAAGAAAGATAAAAATTTTTATTTACCCTCATTTATTCCTTCTTCCTTTATCTTCCTTTCTTTATGTAGATATGAGTTTTTGCCCATGTAAATTTCCTTCTCTCTGAAGAACTTCTGTTAACCTGTCTTGCAAGGCAGGTCTATAGGTAATAAATTTCAACGATTTTTGTTTTTCTGAGAAAGTCTTAATTTTTTTCCTTCACTTTTGAAGTATAATTTTGAGGGTATAGAATTCTAAGTTGATTTTTTTTTCCCCTCTCTACACTTTAAATATTTCATCCAAGTTCTTCTTGGAACTTTTACCTTGATTCTTTCTTTTTACCTTTTGATTCTTTCTTAGAATTTTCAATTTCCATCTCTTTGCTCACATTATCCATCTTTTCTTGTGTAGTGTCTACTTTTTTATTAGTGCCTTTAGCATATTAATGATAGCTTTTTAAAATTTCCTGTCTGATCATGCCAATATCCCTATTACCTTTGAATCTGGTTCTGATGCTTACTCTGTTTCTTCTAAGTGTGTTTTTGTGTTTTAGTATACCTTGTACTTTTTGGAGGGTTTGGGAAAGCTGGATGAAAGGAACTCCCGTAATTAGGCCTTTAGTGGTATGGTAATAAGATATGAGGAGGAGGGATTTTTCTATAGTCTTATGATTAGGTCTTAGTCTTTTAGTGAGCCTGTGTTCCTTAGCTGTGAATTTTACATAATACCTCTCAGTTTTTCATTTCCTTTCCCCTCCAGCATGAGAATAGAATGGCTGGACAGGGCTGGAATGGGGTATTTCTCTAACTCTAGGTTTATTAGGCTCTAGTAAAACACCAGTAGATTAAATTTTGATAAAATAGTTTCTGTTATAGGAAGGCCTTGTTAAGACATAATGTTCTGGTATTTCAAAATGGTTTATTTTCTCCTTCCCCTTTAAAAAATGGGAGGGTATTTTTTCTCTAGTCTTCATTTTGAGAACCTGGTTGAACTCCTGGAGGTAAAAGCTACAAAATGTGTGGAAATTCTCCTATGACTGGTTCCCCCTAGAGTGTTTAACTCTCAGACTTGTCTACACTAAGCCTCCAAACAGTTTGTCAATTACGATTCTGATTTTCCTACCATTGTACTGGTTTCCATGCTGTTTCTGCTCTGCTAAATTTTGATTCTTTTATCATTTTGAGGACAGCAGTTTTGGACCTTGTTATTCTGACAGATCTAAGAAGAGCTGTTGATTTTTAATTTTGTTCAAGTTTTACTTATTTTTAGGACATAGTGGTGACTTTCACACTCCTTACATCCCAGGCTGAAATTGAAAGTCCTCTCTGTATTCTTTTCTAATAATAATTATTATTTTTTTTATTTTTTATTTTTGGAGAGACAGAGTCTCACTTTATCACCCTCGGTAGAGTGCTGTGGCATCACACTGCTCACAGCAAACTCCAACTCCTGGGCTTAGGCGATTCTCTTGCCTCAGCCTTCCGAGGAGCTGGGACTACAGGCGCCCACCACAACTCCCGGCTATTATTTATTTATTTATTTATTTTTGCAGCTTGGCTGGTGCGGGGTTTGAACTTCCCACCCTCAGTATATGGGGCTGGCGCCCTACTCATTGAGCCATAGGCGCTGCCTCTGTTTTCTAATAATTATTATCAAAATATTTTAAATTTTAAAAATTATCCAAAATCATGGATATCAAAAGTAGTTTCTAGTTTTATCTTTTTCTGAGTGTAAATAAGGTTGAGAAACTTTCACATAGGACTTGGATTGTCATATTTTTCTGTGAATTATCTGCTCACAGTTTACCTTTTATCAATGGTAAAATTACCTTAAGTGAAAGATTCTTAAAAAGCATACCCATAAACCATCTGTGTAGAATTGAAAAATATCCCTGAATGTCTTTATTAGAGTGGGACTGTGTTTGATATTTACAGCTCCTCCCACAATAGTAAGGGATTTTTTCAAACTAGTTTTATACTTAGGTTTCAAATAATTTGTTTTTCTGCATTTTTCCTAAAGTAGTTAGTGACTTCTTAGAATAAAGATCTTTTTTTCTATCTTTTTGCAATTTGAAACAAACTCTGGAGTCTTCTTAAATGTAAGGTTAAAACCTATTTTTGATAAGTAAGACTTTAATGTGATAGAGTTAATAGAGTAAAATTGAAAGACATTTTAGAAATTCAAGTGTTTTTGTTTCCACTTGTGTTACTGTTATACCAGGATCAGAGCTTTGGTTTGACTTAAAGAGGAAGCATAAAAGGGAATAACCATTTTGTGCATTTTTAAAACCACTCTTCATGTAACATGCAAAACTCATAAAAATGGTACTATAAAAATAGTGCTTTAATAATACTTTATTCTAACCAGCTGATTACAGACTGAATGCTTAGTTAAGTAGGGAAAGAAATAAATAGATTTCCTTTTTAGTTCTTTTAAAATGATTACTCTTGCATACACATATAAAATGTCTTCCAATTACTCAAATGTGATTTTTCCTATTCAGGGTTATTTTTGAACAAACTTGGTTTCATGAATTATTCTTTTTTATGCAAACTGTGGCTGCACGTGCGGTATGTGAACTTCCGGGTGGCATTAGGGCTTCTTGCCTAGCACTTAACAACTAATCCCACAGTACACCTTTGGTTGGTTTCTGTTTACTACAAATATAATGGTTGAGAAAATATTATTTGTGACAATCATGTTTCCCCTTTATTTCCTTTGGATATTTGAACTAAGTTATTAGTGTCATCAGCTTATAGTCTTTGTGAGCTATTATTGAAAAATTCCAAGAGGTATATAGTGTTATAATTAAAAAATAAGCGATTTTTATGTTTTATTTTATTCTTTTGGGGAGATGTCCTTACACTGTCATTGACATTAGATATTTACTGTCAAATGCAGGATGCTGTCAACACTTGAGATGAAGGGATTCCCCTTTTGTGATTTTCTGCCAAGTAGAAAAGTAATATTCAGTAAATATTTAGTTTTAATGGCCAGATTCTTAGCTAAAACCTCAGTAATTTGTGATCATTTGCTGTCATAGAGACAATGAAAGTATAGTGTCATTACATATTTTAACCTCTTATCTCAGATAACAAATATTTCATGAATTTTCTTTAGAAAACTTGAAAAATAAAATGTTTTCTTTTCCAATACATTTTTGGGTTTTTCATGACATTTTCCCTGTACTACATGTACATTTTTCTTCTTCAAACACTAAAATCTATTTTGAGCTTGAGGGACTCCTGCAAGAACTTATTTTGTTTATTAAGTCAAAGATGTTTCTCCTTTATTATTATATGCATTGTGATATTTAGCCTGCTGTACTCTATGTACAAACTGCAAAATAAGGAAAGTAATGAGTTAGGCTTCCTAACAAGCTTTATTTGTCATAAATTCTTGGCACCTACACTTTATATTTTTCAGAATTTTATTTGTCTTTTTTATTTAACAAATATTCATGAAAATCATGAATGTATAGGGTAGTTTGCTGGCTACTGTCTGAGAGTCACAGGTGAATATAACAAAACAGCCTTTGTTTTCAAGCAACTTAATCTTCTGGAAGAAGAGAGAAGGCAAAAGCACAGTAAATAGGAAAAGTACAATAAGTGCCATACTAAGGTTCAGAGGATACACGGATTTCCATCCCACGCAGTTTTATGAAATGGAGATACTGGAATCTTATGATTATGAATAATCTAAAATTGCTGAACAAAATATGGAAGGCAAAAATCACACTTGTAAATGAATGAACAAAAATTTTCATTTTGGTAATCCTAGGTGCTTGAAACTCCTAGGGAATTGGCAAAAGGAAATGAAAATCCTTTCTGAAGGAATATATTTTCAACTCAGATCTCTAAGACATCCTCTTATATGAATTTAATAAAGTATAAAATAAAATAAAGCACATATAAAGGAGATTCACTGTGAGAGGGAACACGTATGTCAACAGAAACTTTATCCAGACTACCAGACTTGAGATATTAGAGTTATAAGATAGAAAATGTGAAATAAGGATATTTTAGATTTTTATTTTTTTGAGACAGAGCCTTCATTCTGTTGCTCTGGGTAGAGTGCTATGGTGTCATAGCTTACAGCAACCTCAATCTTTTGGCCTTGAGTAATCCTTTTGCCTTAGCTTCCTAAATAGCTGGGGCTACATGCACCCACCACAATGCCCCAGAAGGTTTTTTATTTTTAGCAGAGACAAGGTCTCACTCTCACTCAGGCTGGTCTCAAACTTCTTAGCTCAAGTAATCCATCTGCTTCAGCCACCCAGAGTGGTAGGATTACAGGTGTGAGCTACAGCTCCTGGCCACAGTGGTTTTATTAAATAGGCATGACCATTTTGGAAAAATATTTTTCATTATGGTGGAACACGTGCTTATGCTACAGTCCAGAAATTCTAGTCCTAGATATTTATGTATGTACCAGATGACATGCGCAAGAATGTTTATAGCATTGTTTTTCCTTAACAAATGATGTAAGTAACTCTCATGTCCATCAATAGGAGAATACCATCTAGCAATGAAAATGAATCCATTACAGTTATACATATCATCATGAATGGACCTTAAAGTCATAATACAAAAGCAGTTAGTGAAGGACTTCAGTCAGTATGCCATTGCTAATATAACTTTGCAAAGTCAAACATCACTTAATTATATACACACATATAGTCAAACTGTAAAGGACAGCAAGAAGTTACCAAAAAAGTAATTTGGGGCAGTGGTTTCCTCTGGAAGGAAAGACCTAGGAAATCTCAACTGCATTGGTAGTATTGAATTTTCCAAATTATTTACTGGATTAATGGATGTTTTTTCTGTTAGTATGCTTGATAATTATGCATCACATATATTTATGTTTTATGAAGAATTTCATAGTTAAACTCATACTGTAATAAAGTAGGAAAGGTAGAGGAGTTCAAAAGAAGCCAATGAAGGTGTCATGTTTGTTGGATTAATGAAAGCATCATGAATGAGGTGTGTTTGGGAAGGAAAATCTGGGGATTTATGACCAGGAGGTGGTCTATTTTATTTTTTTATTTTTTTATTTTTTGAGATACTTATTTTTATTTCCTTTGATTAAATATTTAGAGGTAAGATTGCTGGGATATGTGGTAGTTATATATTTTTAACTTTCTTTTTTTTAAAATTTTTATTAAATCATAATTGTGTACATTGGTGCAATCATGGGGCACAATGTGCTGACTTTATATACAATCTGAAAGAGGTGATCTATTTTAATAGATGGGCAGAGTATAGTCAAGAGAGTGTTATGATTACAAGTGAGGAAAAAAACCTAATAACAAGCAATTGGACTTAAAATAGTGGATACCCAAAAGTACATCAGGCTTTTGGTAGTAGAGTTGTATTTTAGGGTGCAGGATGGATTGGAGGAAGGAGACTTCAGAGGCAAGGTACTAATTTATAGTTCATGGCACTTAGAGAATTGAACTAGATTTGATAAAAAGGAGGGTCATGTACTAAAAACTGTCCAGGAAAGAATCTCTGATTGTTGATGACTTATTGATAATTATGGGGTAAGAAGCATAAAAATAGCTGAAGTTATGATTCTGAATGACATAGAATCACCTGCCAATAAGAAATTATAAGAATGTCGTATATGAGACTTTGGACATATAGAGAATGGGATTGATTTGGACCATGTTTGTGTGGAGGTTTTTGTAGACAAGACATTCAATTGCATATGTAGGGCTAGAGCTTGAGAAGAAAGTTGAGACTTTAGTTGGCTTCATAATTCTTGATATCTTCCATAGAATGCATGATCCAGCTTAGGAGCCAGGTATGTTCACATGTCATTTTCTCAAAGATGTCTTTCCTAACCACCCTCCCTAAAATTCTACTCTTCCTATCCTCTTCCTGTGCTCATATTTTCTCTTAGCCCTTCTCAATTTATTCCTTATTTACTTAGTTGTTATTGTTCATCTCTCTTCAGTAGGGCGTGGCATCACAGCTCACAGCAACCTCCAATTCCTGGGCTCAAGCGAGTCTCCTGCCTCTGCCTCCCAAGTAGCTGGACCTACAGGTGCCTGCCACAACGCCCGGCCATTTTTTGGTTGCAGCCGTCATTGTTGTTTGGCGGGCTGGGCTGGATTTGAACCCGCCAGCTCAGGTGTACGTGGCTGGCACCTTAGCCCGCCCGTTGAGCCACAGGCGCCGAGCCGAGAGCCGAGATTTTGACTGCTATTTTCCCTTACTGATAGAGAAAGAGTATCCTGTGAAGGGGATAGAAAACGGAGGGAGAATGAATGGGAGGAAGAGAAAAGGATACTGTGATTTGGAAGCCAGAGATAGAAGGAATTTTTTAACATAAATGAAGAATTGCCCGATTTCCATGTGTTGAGAGATGTAAATGAATATGGAGAGAAAGCTTTTTGATTGAGATGGTAGTATGGTTTAAATGAACTTTCAAGTTTGTGTAGCTGCAGAGTAAGAAAATAAGAACTCCACTTCAGCTGAGAGAGAAAGATCAGAAATGATTGAGAAGGTCTTTTGATCCAAAGTCTTGGTGACAAATTAGATAGTTTAGAGTTTAATAGATGACTGACATCCACACGTTTGCTTATAAACTGCATAAATATTACATGAACTGATTGAAGCATAATACTTTGCTTTTCATCTTTTCTTTTTTTTTTTTCTTTAACTGGAGTACATTCTTCCCTCATGGCATAGGATACATATACAGAATTCCAAACATTTTTATATATGTAAAAGTTTTATAAATCAAAATGTGTTTGAGTGACTAGGTAAAGTGGGAACAAAACAAAAAATAAAAGATGGCAAGTTTCTGTAAGAGTGATGGTCATATTTAGAAATGAATATGGTTTTCTAAGGACCTTCAAAAATGTTTGTTAGAAATCTCATGGCAGAATTGAATGCCTTTTGCTTGTCCCTTTACTGGAAAGTCATGTTGGAGAGCTTTGAAATACCTCTAGGGTGCTCTTCCTCTTCCCATTTTTAAGTAGAGGTTTATTTAAAATAAGACGCAGAAGGCTTGTGTAAGAACATCAGATGGTTGAAGAACAGGAAGAGTGATTAGATGGATTACTCAGTGGAGCTGTTGAAAGTAGTATAAATTTGAGACTTTCATTTTTTTTCCTTTGGCTACAATGGATGATTAAAAGATTATATTTATTGATGGGCAACTGTCTTTTGAAAATAGTTCATTTGCTTGTTAAATTTAGTAACACCAGAATTTGATATTCAGTGTATGTTGAGTATAAGAAACAGAATCATCACAATTTCCAAGGAACCAGAATTACCTTTTTTGACATAGCTGATGCATTTTTATCTTGGGATAAAAGTAGGTCACCCTGTCTGGGCAGTTTGATCATTTAATCCTCTTCTTCCTCCCTTCTTATAAGTAACAAAGAAAACTGTTTTTTACTTGTAGAATTGATCAGCAGCAGACTGACAAGATAGACTTATTGGAATCAGTAGAAATAGCTATAAACAATAGAAGAATAACTTCATTGGATTTTGAGCTCTCAACACAGTTTGGTTTTCTCCCTGCGGCTGGGGTTTCCTGTTTGTATGAGAGCTCTATTTTCTCAGAGTCTGGAAATCCATATATTTTGGACACTTGGAGTTTTTTAAGTAGCAGAGGATGATTGCATTCTCAATCATTTGGCCTTTGGAGAATCATTTTAAAAAGCTACTAAATTTTGATAATTATTTACTGGAAATAATTCAGTACTATTATTTGGTTGGAAAGCAAATAATAAGCACAGTGCTAACAAAGGCAAAATAGAACACAAAACTCTAACTCTGTGGACAGTCTTATGTTGCTTTACAAAGAACCGTAGTTTTGTTGCTGGTCTGTTTGATTTTAAAAGCGCCCAGTTTTGGGGACCATGGAGTTAATTATAAAGGTTGGTGCCATCGCACAATTGGGAGCTGCTGAGCTATTCACAATAGGTACTTTATTATGAGTTTTATGTTAAAAGATGTTTATAAAGCATTAGGTTATAATTAAAACCACATAAGGAATTTATTTCATCCCATGCAGGAAAAAAAATAAAGATCTTTGTTTCCATATTAGCAATTTTTTTTTCCTCCTAAGGGTACTGATGAGGTGATCAAAAAGCTTTTTTGTCTGTTCCTTTAGTTTGTTAACATGTGGAGAAAACCCACTAATATTAGTTACAGTAAACTCAAAGCACATAATTATAATGTTGCAAAAAGCAAAGGAAAATTAAATCATATGAAAGCGAAGGCTGGGTTGTACAGTGTATTGAAGGATAGTTTGAATAGAGCCTATGCTGTGCTTGAAACATTGAGTGAATAAATAAATCTGTAATTATTCTAATGCTTGTAAGAGAATTTAGAGTTATTTTTATGTCTGTGAAGTTTCTTCTCCTCATTATAATATAATTTTTTAAGCCATCAGATATTTGAGAATAACTGATTATTGAGCCTGTGAAAACTACACCTTCATGAAGGTAGAGTAGATGTATGTAAACAACGTTTTCTTTCTTTTTTTTTTTACTTATTTTCATTTTTTACTAAATCATGGTTTGTGTACATAAATAAACAACATAAATAAACATAGAAGGTTTTCTTAACCTTCTATGAATATGGTAAAACCCACTCTGTTCATAAATGATAATAGTGGGCAACTTATACAACTGACTCTCACATATAACCTATCTGGGGCTTAAAGTTAATCATGATTTTCTGGTATTTTACCTTGCTTCTGGTTAGATGTTTTAGTTTCAAATTGGGTGAACTCAGAATATCTTCTTTGTGCTATGTAGCAGGATTTTTATTTATTTCAAACACTTAAAACAAGTAGCAAGGTTATTATTTGAATTTGTGGTTAGGAATTTTGTAATTGTATTTGTTGGAAAAGTTTTGAATGTTTGCTGAGAGAGAGAGTAAGAGTTTAGGGTACCTGTTTTTTTTTTCTTTTTTGGGGGGGGAGGTTCAATAAAACTTTATTTGCCATCTCCCTACCAAGAAGTCTAAATTCAAGTGATGATAAGATGGCTTTCATAAAGGATTTGCCGTGGTTGATTTTTTTTTTTTTTATTAAATCATAATTGTGTACATTGGTGCAATCATGGGGCACAATGTGCAGACTTCATATACAATCTGAAATATTTTCATTGAACTATTTAACATAGCCTTCATGGCCTTTTAATCA
>CAUYRH010037050.1:0-14843 GCA_963574655.1 Perodicticus potto | reverse complement strand
CCTCCAATTCGTGGGCTCAAGCGAGTCTCCTGCCTCCACCTCCCAAGTAGCTGGGACTACAGGCGCCCACCACAACACCCGGCCATTTTTTTGGTTGCAGCCGTCATTGTTATTTGGCGGGCCCGGGCTGGATTCGAACCCACCAGCTCAGGTGTACGTGGCTGGCGCCTTAGCCCGTTGAGCCACAGGCGCTGAGCCATGGGTGGTCATTTTTAAATGTTGGGGTGTTCTGGTCAGTTTTTAAGTGGGGTTTTTATTGAGATATGATTTATATAGCCTTTTTTTTTTCAGTTTTTTGCTGGGGCTGGGTTTGAACCCGCTACCTCTGGCATATGCCTTTTAAAGTGTACAATTGGCCAGGTTCAGTGGCTCACACCTGTAATCCAGCACTCTGAGAAGCTGAGCGGGGTGGAATGCTTGTGCTCATAGGTTTCGGACCAGCCTGAGCAAGAGCGAGACCCCATCTCTAAAAATAACCAGGAGTCGTGGCAGGTACCTATAGTCCCGGCTACTTGGAAGGCTGAGGCAAGAGAATCACTTGAGCCCAAGAGTTTGAGGTTGTGGGAGCTGTGACACCACAGCACTCTATCAGCAACAGAGTGAGACTCTGTCTCAAACCCAACCCCCGCCTCAATGACATATAAGTCAGAATGAAAAAATAAAACCAAAAATGCACACATGATGCAAAGAAAAGAGGAAGGAAAATGCAGCATTTGGTAAACTTGAAAAGCTGGACAATGCGATTCTATAAAGGAAAACATCACTAACTTCCCTTTTAAGCCATACAGGTGAAATTTGTCAACAATGTTCTTATCACGTGCATTTTGTTGTACAAAAGATAGCAACAGGTTTGTTTTGTTTTACTTTAGGAGGGTAAGGTTGCAAGTGGGATTTATTTTCTTTTCTATATTTTGTAACTCTTAAGTGAGCATCTTTTGTAATTGGAAAAAAGCAAAAGAGCCCAGTGAGGGGCCTGCAGGCCCGGGGACTCAGGAGGTGAAGGCAGGAGGCTCCTTAAGCTCAGTAGTTTGAGTTTGTAGTGCATGACGACAGTGCCTGTGAATTGCCCCTGCACTCCAGCATTAAACTAAATAAACGGGTTTTTTAGCATTAGTACTTTTGACATCGTTCCGACTCCCTTACATCTCCCCTAGCCCGGCTTGCAGGCCAGGCTCCCTTCTTTAGTCTCTGACACCTGTTTTTAGCTCTGAGAAGCGAGGGCTAGCAAATGTCTTTCTCATTCATCAGTCACTTCACCTCTTGGGGACATGGTAGCAGAACCCACTTCTTCCTCATTTCTAGGGAAGAGACATGGAACAGATTGTCCCTTCTATGCCTCAGAAAGAACCAACCCTATCAACACTGTGATTTTGGACCTGTACCTTCCAGAACCGTGAAACAGTACGTTTCTATTATATTAAGCCACCCAATTGTGGTACTTCATTATAGCTGCACTGGCAAACACATAACACCAGACCTAAACTGGAAATTCTTAGCAGTTCCCCTTCCTTCATATGTTGGTCATCATTATCTATCACATCTGTCTCCCGATATAGCAGTAAAAGATAAAATTATTTATTAAGCACCTATTATTTGAGGCACTGTGATAATGAATATTGTAAAAAGATATTACAATTTTCTTTTGCCTTAACTGAGTCATAGCAGAGAAACTGATGGAGGATATAGACAGATGAAGAGTTAGGGGCAGGTTCTAACAAATATTATTTGTGTTGCCCAAGCTGGAGTGCAGCGGCACAATCATAGTTCACTGTAACCTTGAACTCCTGGGCTGTAGCAATCCTCCTGCCTCAGTTTCCCGAGTAGGTGGGACTATAAATGCTCATCACCACATCTATTTCTATTGGTCTTTTTTTTTTTTCTTTTTGTAGAGACAGAGTCTCACTTTATCTTCCTGGGTAGAGTGCTGTGGCATCACACAGCTAACAGAAACCTCCAACTCCTGGGCTTAGGCGATTCTCTTGACTCAGCCTCCCCAGACCACATCTATTTCTAAAAACAGAAAAATTAGTCAGGTGTTGTGGTGGGCAACTGTAGTGCCAGCTATGGAGGAGGCTGAGGCAGAAGGATCGCTTGAGCCCAAGAGTTTGAAGTTGCTGTGAACTAGGCTGAGCCCATTGCACTCCAGCTCGGGTGACAGTGACTCTATCTCAAAGCATAGGAAAAGCTCCCAGTAGTTCTGCAGACTTGAGGTGGCAGTTGAGAGGGAGGCAGAGTTAGGGGAGGATAAGGGCTGTCTCAAGCAATTTCCATATCCATTTTTTTCTGCCTCAGAAGGACTCCCTTTGCATTTCTGTGAGGAAATGCAGGATTATTTTCCCTATTTTAACATCAATACTCAATTGTTCCATTTCTAAGAGAATCCAGACAAGAGGCAGCTCTCAGCCCTGCGGGTCACTGGCCTGCCCCATGGTGCCAGGGGAACAATGTCCAAGCTGGGGGAAGATGTCCAGCCAAGGCCTTCGCTATCCCCGGGAGGGCTGTGCAGGGGCTTTCAGAAAAACAAAGACCTCCCACCCCCCACTCTCCGCACTTTCTGGTGCTGCCTTCCTGCTCTCCCAGGCAGGGCACTGGAATGAGGAGTCCCCACCCTGACTGCACCCTCACTTTGTGCATCTCTAGCAACTTGGGGAGAAGAGGTTTAATGTAGGGGAAGCCCCAGGGGTGTTGGACACAAATGAACCCAGCTCTGCCACTCACAGCTGTGTAGCTGTAAGCAAATTGTCTAATTTCTCCGAGTACCCGACTTTCCTGTATAAAAAGAGCTTTTGTATCTACCCTGCAAGGCAGTTGCATTGACTAGAGATGCAAGGCGTTACTGCAACACCTTGCTGGGGACCGGCGATAATTATCAGCCAGTAATTGGAGAGCTCTGTTTGACCCTTCTCTCTCCCACCTCATAGTTTTTCCACTATACTCGCTTTTCATTTTGTCCATCCAATAAATACTGAGTATCTTCTCTCTGTCCCAGGCCTGGCACTGGGCCCTGGGGCTCTAAAGACTGGGCATGGATCCCCGCCTTTCCCCCACCCCCCAGAACTGAAGTCTAGCAGAGGAGATAAGACTTGTACCACAGGCTATAAATCAAGGTAGCAAGAAAGCAGTATCTGTTTTTAAAAGATAACTTCGGTTGGTAAACAGGTTCCTAAGACTGACTCATGCAGAGCTAAGGTCTCAAAGAGTCGGTAATTAGTGACACAGCAGGAGGCTTGGTCCTGGTCTCTAGAGTGACCACAGACATCTGGTGTAAGTAGTAAAGAAGAAACTGGAAGTTCTTGGGTCCCCGGGGGCACATTCAGCCAAGGCTGCCCCCCTGTGTAATTAGCCTGAGGACCAGGCCCCTCTGGCTCTGACCCCAGCAGTTATTTGAGGTTCTGTTTGTATCTCCCCAGCTGGTGGACACAGACTTCCATTTGGCAAAACCAACCATCTTTCCCAAATATATCAATTAGTACTTCCTCCTCTCAGGGAGAAAGGAAGCAGCAGCTAGTGAAGCAGCCTCTTTCCAACACCAAAGAAAAAGGGGGGCAAAACTTGACATTCTCTTGTTTGTTTGTTTTGGAGACAGAGTTTCTCTGTTGCCCAGGCTAGAGTGCCCTAGCATCATGGTCCACAGCAACCTCAAATTCCTGGGCTCGAGTGATCCTCTTGCCTCAGCCTCCACGCGTGTATTGATGCCTGGCTAGTTTTTCTATTTTTAGTAGAGATGGGGTCTCTGTCTTGCTCAGGCTCAGGCTGATCTCAAACTCCTGAGCTGAAGGGACCTACCCCGGCCTCAGCCTCCCAGAGTGCTAGGATTATAGGTGCAAGCCACCCAGTCAGCATTATCCTTTAAAAAGTTTCAGACGCCTGGAGGGTTTAGGGTAGTGAAAGTACTGGGTGTACTTACGACTTTCCAAACCTATAGAAGGTGCAACACCAAGAGTGAGCCTTCATGTAGACTATGGACTCTGCATGACAGTGGTGTGTCCGTGTAGGGTCAGCAATTGTAAAAAACGTGTCACTCTCGTGCCAATGGGGGAAGCTGAGCATGTGTGGGAACAGAAGGTATACGGGAAATCTCTGTACCTTCCTCTCAATTCTGCTACAAACCTAAAACTTATAAAAATAGTCTTAGTAGAAGTCGCAGACCTCCTGGAGGAGCGGAGGAGACCAGCGGAACGGACTCCCCTCCGCAGTCCCTGAATAAAACCTAGATTCCAAACCGGCTGGAAGCGGATTTGCACTAAGCCTGAGTCTCTGCACATTCCAGACTCCAGCCATACCTGCAGGCATCTTCACACAAGTTCATTTCCATAACAATGAACCGAGGGGGCTCTCGGACAGCAGGCGTTTTGTATGGTGTATTCACCTTCGGTTGTAGGGGAAGCATTTCTCTCTAATGGTAAACACTTTGCTTACCCGCTGGTAACAAACCTTCTGGTAAACAAAATTCGCATCACAGATTCGATTACCTTCTTACGCTCAGCTTTTCAAAAGCAGCTCCGGAAAGGCGTACCTCATCTAGCAATGACTAAATTCACTTTATGACACAAATCTGAACAAAGGCCAAGGCGAGAGTTCAAAATATGTTAGTAGATAAAAAAAAAAATTCCAAACTAAAGGCTTGATTTCTAAGAAGGCGTAGGGAAAGCCCTCAATTTTAAAACAGTGTGTATGAGATAAGGCTGATAAAAAGCCTAATCATGTGTTATTTATAAAGTGATTATATGGCTACGTGCCTATAAATAAGGGAAAATTTAGAGGCTGCTAAATAAACATAGTTATAATGACCTAATGCTGCCATATCATTGTCAGAAAAGGAAATGGAAGTTTAGAGTCAGTATTCAGGCTAAAATACAGAATCAAGCATCCCTGAAATTCTGAAATTCTAAAACATAGCCTGCGATGGTTACGTTCCACAAAATCAAAAGCAGTGAGCTGCTGCTTTCTGTGTAAGATAAGCTTACATTGGTGGCAGTCCAAGTTCAACTTGCATTAATTAACTCTCTTAATTTTACGCTGCCTGTAAAAAAAAGAAAGTCTTTATTTTCAGCAATACAGATGTTCACAATCACCTCCTTCCCCTACCTCTCTGGGAGTGTCTAGTTTTGCATCCTAGTAGCACCCCCTACTTTGTCAAGCCAGCTAGTGAGTAATCCAGGGTCACTCAAGTATAGTCAAGTGTGGCCAGCGTTTGCTCTACAGGTGCAGATTTTGGTCCCCCAGAGTCTAAGACCCTATCCTCAGGGCGGCTTCGCACTCCCCATGTGATAGTGCTTTTCTATCGAAAGTATAAAACAAAGGAAGAAAGACACCTATGTTGCTTTACGTAGAATGAGAGATTTTTAAGTATTTCTAGTTACACCGTTGTAACTGGAAACCAATACACCAGGCCTATCCGCCTGCCTGCTACACGCCTGTGTCTGTTCCTGCTCTTCCCTCCCACCTCTGCACTCTTTCCTCCTCTTGACTTTCCCTGAACGTTAGATAAGGTGATCACAATGCAGCATCACTGAAAAGCTGCCAGATGAGGGCGGCGCCTGTGGCTCATCAAGTAGGGCGTCGGCCCCATATACCGAGGGTGGCGGGTTCAAACCCAGCCTCGGCTGAACTGCAGAACAGAAAAATAGCCGGGCGTTGTCCCAGCTACTCGGGAGGCTGAGGCAAGAGAATCGCCTAAGCCCAGGAGTTGGAGGTAGCTGTGAGCTGTGTGACGCCATGGCACTCTACCGAGGGGGATAAAATAAAAGTCTGTCTCTACAAAAAAACAAAACAACAGAAAAAGATGCCAGATGAAATAGAGACAATAAAGGGAGAGTATACATGCACCTTATGACTTCATAGAGATTCAACCACACTGTTTCTTTTTGAGACAGAGACTCTAGCTGTTACCCTAGGTAGAGTGCTGTGGCATCATAGCTCACAGCAACCTCCAACTCCTGGGCTCAAGTGATTCTCCTGCCTCCACCTCCCAAGTAGCTGGGACTATAGGCGCCTGTCATAATGCCCAGCTATTTTTTGGCTGCAGCCGTCATTGTTGTTTGATGGGCCTGGGCTGGATTCAAACCCACCAGCTCAGGTGTATGTGGCTGGCGCCTAAGCCACTTGAGCCACAGGCACTGAGCCTTTTTTTTTTTGAGATAGAGTCTCATTTTGTTACCGTGGGTAGAGTGCAGTGGCGTCATAGCTCACGGCAACCTCAAACAATTGGCTCAAGCAATCCTCTTGCCTCCACCTACCAAGTAGCTGGGGCTACAGGCCCCTGCCACAATGCCCGGCTGTTTTTAGAGTCAGGTCTTGGTTTTGCTCTGACTGATCTCAAACTCCTGAACTCAAGCAATCCACCTGCCTTGGCCTCTCAAAGCGCTAGGATCACACGTACGAGCCACATTTCTAATGAGCACTGGGTATGATGAGGTCATCCTTTCCTTCCAAGGTAGTGGAGGATCACGAGTCTTCTCAGGAAGGTTCCAAGAAGCAGAGCATGTTTTGTATACCTAATTCCATTGAACATTTATTACACAGACTATTAGTGGTAGTATCTGAGGTTCAGGAATGAGGAATGAGCATCAGCCGTGGCCACTGCACGCTCCAATCGATTTGCTATTACTGGTGACAGTTGAAGCGACTTTGATTGACGGCAGTGATGCCCCGAAACTTACTAACCTTATAGGTGAATAGATTGCATTGATTGTCATGTGGAAAGTTTTCCAACTATTTTGCGGTACTAATCAGGAAGCTTACATAAAAGTGTTATTAGTAGGCTAATGACAAAGTGCAGCACATAGGGACAAAGGTCACGGTGTCTGAGGCTCTGTACCTGCAGCACCTGTACAAATAACCTCTTTCCTGCTGCAACCACCTAACACCGAGGTACGGTGGGGATATCATTGGCAATGTGGACAGTGCAATGGGAAACATCGTGTTCTTATTGTTGTTTTGCGTACATTTCAATGAAACATAGGCGTGTAAATAATGATGTCACACATAGCTAGGTGTGCCTGTGAGAGCTGCAGGATTCCAAATGCAGACCTCAGAAACAGATGCAAAATCACAAGTGTTGAGACTTTGAACATTATAAGCAAGCTTATCATATAAAATAACTTATTTTCTATCAGACTACTGGGGAGTAAAATGCACTCATCTGTGATTGCTAGGGATCCGAGTGAGAGGAGAGGGTCATTTGGAGCCAACATCTTTTTTTTTTTGAGACAGAGTCTCAAGCTTTCACCCTCGGTAGAGTGCCGTGGCATCACAGCTCATTGCAACCTCAAACTCTTGGTCTCAAGCGATTCTCTTGCCTCTGCCTCCCAAGTAGCTGGGACTACAGGCGTCCATTGCAATGCCCGGCTATTTTTTTTTGAGAGAGAGCCTCAAGTTGTCACCCTGGATAGAGCGCAGTGGCATCACAGCTCACAGCAACCTCCAATTCCTGGGCTCAAGTGAGTCTCTTGCCTCTGCCTCCCAAGTAGCTGGGATTATAGGCGCCCGCCACAACGCCCGGTCATTTTTTGGTTGCAGACATCATTGTTGATTGGCGGGCCCGGGCTGGATTCGAACCCGCCAGCTCAGGTGTATGTGGCTGGCGCCTTAGCCCGTTGAGCCACAGGCGCCAAGCCTCGCCCGGCTATTTTTTGATTGCAGTTGACTTTGCTGCTCAGCAGACCTGGGCCAAGTTCAAGCCCGCTACCCTAGGTGTATGTGGCTGCCGCCCTTGCTGACTGAGCTACAGGTGCCACCAGGAGCCAAAACATCTTTATGATTCTGAAAAACAGTGTTTTAAAATTATATTTCACTTCATTTGGTGCACTGAATTCTCTGTTCTCATCCTTGTACCATATGGATAAATCAAGCAGAAACAGATGCACTGTCTTCATCTATGGCGGTCTCTGGTGTTCCCCAAGAGCATGATATGAAGTAGCACGGGTTTGGAGAGTCCCTAGGTCCTCTGAATTCTCTCCCTTCCCTTCGAGCCTCTTTGGTCTTCTAATAGTTTCCCTTAAGGGCATTTGTGGCTGGAGCTCAGGGAGCCCTGCACCTGAAGATGCCCTCCGTGGATGGCTATTAGCGGGACATGAGATGAGTTTGTTCTGTCTCGGGATTTACCATCAGCTGTGTGGAATGTTTTCTCTACTTAGCATCTCTCACTCCCAGTTTGGTGTTGACTTCTGGTCAAAACTAAGATGGCACACTCTCGACAGATCATCCTCACACTCACACAGAGTTTAAAATACAATTCAAAATATCTGCAAATACATCATTTTTTCCTTTTTGAAGGAGGGTCTGACTTTGTCACCCCCAGTTAGAGTGGAGAGGTGTGATCATAGCTCACAGCATCTTCAATTTCTTGGGCTCAAGTGATTCTCTTGCCTCAGTCTCCCTAGGAGGTGGGACTATGGCTCATGTCACAACATCTGGCTAATTTTTTTTTTTAATTTTAGGTAGAGGCTTGGTGCCTGTGGCTCAACAGGCTAAGGCGCCAGCCATGTACACCTGAGCTGGCGGGTTCGAATCCAGCCCGGGCCCACCAAACAACAATGACAGCTGCAACCAAAAAATGGCCGGGCATTGTGGCGAGCGCCTATAGTCCCAGCTACTTGGGTGGCTGCGGGAAGAGACTCGCTTGAACCGAGGAATTGGAGGTTGCTGTGAGCTGTGATGCCACAGCACTCCATCCAGGGTGACAGCTTGAGGCTCTGTCTCAAAAAAAAAAAAAAAAATTTTAGGTAGAGATGGGGTCTTGCTCTTGCTCAGGCTGGTTTCAAACTTCAGATCAAGGTGTTTTCCTGCCTGGGCCTCCCAGAGTGCCAGGATTGCAGGGGTGAACCAACGAACCCAGCCCATATTCTTCATATTCTTCTGGATCTTGTCATAAATATATGTGAAAATATACAGAGCTCTTACAATTTAATTTTGTAAAAGAAGTCCAATAGAAAAATAAACCAAGTACAAAACTAAACAGTTTACAAGAGAAGAAATAAAAATGTAAGTATATATATCTTTTTTTTTTTCTTTGAGACAGAGCCTCAAGCTCTTGTCCTAGGTAGAGTGCTGTGGCATCACAGCTCACAGCAACCTCCAACTCCTGGGCTTAAGCGACTCTCTTGCCTCAGCCTCCCAAATAGCTGGGACTACAGGCGCCCACCACAAAGCCAGGCTATTTTTGGTCATAGTTGTCATTGTTGTTTGGTAGGCCTGGGCTGGATTTGAACCTGCCAGGTCTGGTGCATGTGGCTGGTGCCTTAGCCACTTGAGCTACAAGCGCCAAGCCAGTAAATACTTCTTAAAACATTAGTTTCGGGGGGCGCTGGCCCCATATGCTGAAGGAGGTGGGTTCAAACTCGGCCTTGGCCAAAAACTGCAACAGAGAAACAAAACCAAACAAACAAACAAAAATTGGTTTCATGAAAAATAAAGAAAATGTGTACTCAGAGGCAAATACTTTCTTGCTTTTCAAATGACAAATATAAAAAGGAAAAGCAATATGCAGGACATTTGAGGACTGTGAAAAAGATTTCCATTCACTGCTGGTGTTATGAAGGGAGTATAAATCCTTCTTTTTTTTCCAGGTGCTTACTTTATTATTATTTTTTTATTTTTTATTTTACATATACATGTGTTAATTAGGTTTCCACTTTTTGCCTTCACAGAATTTAAAAGGCTTAAAATTTAATAATGATAGCAATGTTTAAGACAAGGACTGGAAACAAAAACCACCACGTAAAGAATGAATGAAGATAAATACATTCAGAAAAGAAAACAGACGATTACTGCATCAAAATATATATATATTTTTTTTTTTTGTAGAGACAGAGTCTCACTTTATCGCCCTCGGTAGAGTGCTGTGGCGTCGCAGCTCATAGCAACCTCTAACTCCTGGGCTTAGGTGATTCTCTTGCCTCAGCCTCCCAAGTAGCTGGGACTACTGGCACCTGCCACAACAGAATATATATTTAATATAATAATATATTAAAACCTCTGATGGGCAGTGTGTTTCAAAGTTGTTTTCTTCTGGGAAGAAAAAGAAGTAACTGATGGATGAGCTTAACTACATAAAAGAAAACATTGGTAGAAAGCAGTGAAAAATATTTTTATAAGCTTGATGGAGATAGGACCTGCTTAGACTAAATGAAGTCTGGGTGGCACCTGTGGCTCAACAGAGTAGGCGCCGGCCCCCAATGCCAGAGGTGGCGGGTTCAAACCCAGCCCCAGCCAAAAACTGCAAAAAAAAAAAAAAAGAGAGAATAAACCAATCCTAACATTTATAAAGGCAAAGAGACAAATATGACTACCTAAAAAATTAAAACTCTAAATGACAAAAGTTAAACATGAATCGGAGAATATAATTTTTGCAGTATGCATGAGATACAAATGGCTGGAATTTGGTTATTCAGGGCAGTGCCTGTAGCTCAGTGGATAGGGCACCGGCCACATGCACCGAGGCGGGTGGGTTTGAACCTGGCCTGGGCAAAAAACAAACTGCAACAAAAAATAATAGCTGGGCGTTGTGGTGGGCGCCTGTAGTCCCAGCTACTTGGGAGGCTGAGGCAAGAGAATCACTTAATCCCAAGAGTTTGAGGTGGCTGTGAGCTGTGAGCTGTGACCTGTGACGCCACGGCACTCTACCCAGGGCAACAGCTTGAGACTCTGTCTCAAAAAAAAAAAAAAAAAAAAAAAGAAAGAAAGAAAGAAAGAAAGAATTTGCTTATTCATTTGTACATATAGAAGTAGGTTAAGATAACTGCTCGAGGTAGATGTAACAGCAAGATACTGAACATGAACAAAATGCTCATCACTGCTAGGTAGATTATTAACCCTGGCGTGTTCGGTTTCGCCTCTTAATGAGACAGATACATAGGAAAATGTTAACACATATTTCTACATAAAAAGATTATAAAACAGAATATGCAGTACAACCTATTTTAAATATACACGGAGGACAAAAAATGTGTACACATTTTAAGAGTTGGTATCTATGTATTATTTTTCAAAGTTGAATTGAATTATAGTAGCAACGTGTAGTAGGAATACTTGATTTTTTTTTTTGTAGAGACAGAGTCTCACTTTATCGCCCTCAGTAGAGTTCTGTGGCGTCACAGCTCACAGCAACCTCCAACTCCTGGGCTTAGGCGATTCTCTTGCCTCAGCCTCCTGAGTAGCTGGGACTACAGGGGCCCGCCACAACACCCAGCTATTTTTCTGTCTTGCAGTTCAGCCGAGGACGGGTTTGAACCCGCCACCTTCGGTATATGGGGCCGGCGCCCTACTCAATGAGCCATAGGCACTGCCTGGAATACTTGATTCTTTTAAAACAAATTCCCAAGTGTCTTCTTCACATCTGAGTAAGGCAGGAAATGACTGTTACCTGATGTTAACCTAAAAACAACCAGACTGTAGTCTTACATTTATACAAATAGGTAGAATTAAGTACCTGCAGGCTTTTGATCTGTTAGAAGAGAATCCAGATTTTGTTCCAAGTTGTGTTACCATCTACAAAGAATTCTATAAAACAATGAGAACAGGCCTGGGAGTTTTCCAAACAAAAGCAGAGGCGGCCACAAGAACAAACTCCACTGTTCCGTGTGATAAATACTTGTAGGACAAAACTCTAAATAAATATGATTTCTTTAGAAATTATTACAACCTTGGCGGCACCTGTGGCTCAGTGAGTAGGGTGCCAGCCCCATATACCGAGGGTGGTGGGTTCAAACCTAGCCCCGCCAAACTGCAACAACAACAAAAAAATAGCCGGGTGTTGTGGTGGGCACCTGTAGTCCCAGCTACTCAAAAATCTGAGGCAAGAGAATCGCCTAAGCCCAAGAGTTAGAGGTTGCTGTGAGCTGTGACGCCACAGCACTCTACCGAGGGCGACAAAGTGAGACTCTGTCTCAAAAAAAAGAAAGAAAGAAATTATTATAACCTTTTTATTGGAATGGCTACATGGAATGACACTTTTCCTGAGCAGTTTCGAGTGAAGACTGGAAAATAACAGGCAACTAGCAATCAAAATATAAGTACAATAGATTGCTCTTTGATAAAGTCGTTTCAGGGTTTACAAAGTGATTTCTTTCTTTCTTTTTTTTTGGCCGGGGCCAGGCTTGAACCCACCACCCCTGGTATATGGGGCCAGCACCCTACTCCTTGAGTCACAGGCACTGCCCTGCAAAGTGATTTCATACACATTTGGTTATTTGAGCAGTCAAAGGAGAAACTGCATCATGATGAACTGTAAGTGATCTGGACTTAACCTTACTTGGTAGAATTTGAAAGCTACTGATGTGATCCACCATCAAAGCCTTGAACCCTTCTCATGCATCGAAATACACCGATCATTGTCTCAGACTTTACTGTTGACATACGAGTTTAGAAGTAGGTCACTTCTGTTTAGGAGTTCCCTGGGCCAAATCCATAAAAACAGACTTGAGTGGGGATAGGAACCAATACAAAGATCATCAATGTCAGGAAATAGCTTGAATTTCAAAATTAAAAACTACCATTTGGGGGAGGAGTTGTTTTTTTCTCCATCTATACTGAGGTAAATATTGACAAATAAAATTGTGCATGTTCAAGGTATACAACATAATGTTTTGATTATGTATATAGGTATACATTGTTTAATGATTACCACAATCAAATTAATTAACACATCACATCCCGTCACCACAGTTACCATAGTATGCGTGTGTATATATGTGTGTGTGTGTGTGTGTGTGTGTGTGTGTGCTCACCTGTATTTCAGGATGCTAGAGATCTACTCTCTTAGCAAATATCAAGAGAACAATACAACATTATTAACTATAGTCACTATTGTGTACATTTGGTCCCCAGAACTTATTCATCATATAACTGAAAGTTTGTATCCTTTGGCCAACATGTGTGTTTCCCCATAGCCCTGCAACCATTATTTTCTCTGCCCCTGGCAGCCTCCATTCTACTGTTTCTATGAGTTTGACTTTCTTTAGATTCCACATATTTGGGCCAAGTGCGTTGGCTGACACCTGTAATCCTAGCAGTCTGGGAGGCCAAGATGGATGGATTGCCTGAGCTCACTGGTTCGAGACCAGCCTGAGTCAGAGCGAGACCCTATCTCTAAAAATCGCCAGGTGTTGTGGTGGGCACCTGTAGTCCTAGCTATTAGGGAGGCTGAGGCAAGAGAATTGCTTGAGTCCAAGAGTTTGAGGTTGCTGTGAGCTATGACGCCATGGCACTTTACCAAGAGTGACGAAGTCAGACTCTGTCTCAATAAAAAAAAAAAAAAATAGATTCCACAGGTTCTGGATCTGTTTATTTAACTTGGCATAATGCCCTCCGGAGTCATTCCTTTTTATTTGACTCCCAAATCTCCTTAGCAGTTATGTAGCTAAGGACAATTTTCAAATCTTGTGAAATCGAAACAATACCTACTTTACACAGTGACAGTGACAAACTATCTGGGATTTGTGCCCCTGAAATCCAACCCTCTTACATTATCCTGTTATCTAGGAGCCTAAAAAGCAGGAACAGGAGACACAGCTGCTGAATAACAACACAGAACTGAAAACTTGTTACTTCTCGTGACTTAAAAACAAAAACAAATCCTCAGCTAAAAATAGCATCTCAGATTTCCCTCCTCTGGAAAGTGGTATCAGAAACCACAGCCACAAACAATCTACCTAAGTTATGGAACTGATGGAAGGCCCGGGAAGGTCTAGAAATCTCAACAACGTGAGTCCTTTTATGCTAGCCATCACGTTTGGTCAGAATTCTGTGCTCCAGTCTCAAATGTTCTTTTTCAGACAGTAAAGTGTCTTTTAGCTCCATCAGAAATATTTAATGTGTTGGTGGGAATGTGAGCTAGTACAGCCACTATGAGGAACAGTATACAGGGTCCTCAAAAAACTAGAATTACCATGTGATCCAGCAGTTCCACGACTGACAACTTATCCAAAGGAAAGGAAATCATTATATTGAAGAGACATCTGCACCCCCACATTTACTGCAACATTATGCCTGATAGTCAAGTTACAGAATCAACCCAAGTATCCAACAATGGGTGAATGGATTACCATGGAATCCTGTCATTTGAGGCAACGTGGATGGGACTAGAAGACATAATATGAAGTGACATAAGCCAGGAACAGGAGAGAGTTAAACACTGTAGTTCTCACTCACATGTGGAAGACAAAACCAATTGGTCTCACAGAAGTAAAAAGCAGAACAGAGGATTCTAGAGGCTGGGACTGGGAGGGGGGAGGGAGAGATAGGGAGAGTTTGTTAAAGGTACAAAATTATAGCTAGATGGGCGGCACCTGTGGCTCAGTGAGTAAGGCACCAGCACCATATACTGAGGGTGGTGGATTTGAACCCAGTCCCGGCCAAACTGCAACTAAAAATAGCTGGGTGTTGTGGCAGGTGCCTATAGTCCCAGCTACTTGGGAGGCTGAGGCAAGAGAATTGCCTAAGCCCATGAGCTGGAGGTTTCTGTGAGCTGTGATGCCATGGCATTCTAACAAGGGTGATAAAGTGAGACTCTGTCTCTAAAAAGAAAAAAAGAAAAGAAATTACGAAATTATAGCTAGACAGGAAGAATGATTTCCAGTGTTCTGTGCTATCGCAGGATGAATATAGTTAGCTACAATATATTATGTAGTTTCAAACAGCTAGAAGAAAGATAGTAAACATTCCTAACACAAAGACATGATAAATATTTGAAAGAATGGATATGGTAATGACCTTGATCTGTCACTATACATTATATGTATCTGAACATCGCTCTGCACCCCATGAATATGTATAAGTATTACTTGCCAATTAAGAATAAATAAATATGGGGCGGCACCTGTGGCTCAAAGGAGTAGGGCGCC